>JACEFZ010026159.1:0-27500 GCA_014155875.1 Cepaea nemoralis | reverse complement strand
TTTGTTTATGAATCAAGTCAATATAACAACTGATGAACACTTGCGTATGTCACTGGACCGAAGTGTAGATGCTCGATAGTTAACAACAACAACAACAACAACAACAACAACAACAACAACAACAACAACAACAACAACAACAACAACAACAACAACAACAACAACAACAACAACAACAACAACACCGAGAACATCGACAACAATAAAAATAGTTGCATTAAGTCATGTTCTCAAAAATGTCACAGCAACTGCGACCAAAATAGCACTGTCAAATGTTAAAGGACAATTTAAGCTACTCGGATTCAATAAGATTGTCCTGGCTAGCCAAATGAAACCGCGGGCATTAACATCAGGCAGTTGACTTTATTTCGGGATGGATATAAGGGAAGCAATTCCTTAAATTCGCAATTTGCCTTACTCTTATTCTTTCCCTTTTGACATTCAACATTCATTTAAAAAAAATTCAAGCTCACCAGTTATAATTAACGTTAGTTAGCTAGTTGCACATCCTTTACAGGACATCGCAGTCAACCAAAGCATATTTTGGCTAATTGTGATTCAGTAGTTTGTCATTACTCTCTAAACGACCGAAACTCATCCCATAGTCTAAACATCAGGGCATTGCGGTCTGCTTCCAAATCGTCCGCAGCTGTGTTTCAAACGCGGAACGCCGGATTACAAATCGTGTTCTCTAGCCCTTCGCCACAGACAGCGGCATAGTTAACGTAATAATTAAATTACATGCTTAGCGCAATAAATTAATTGTTGTTCACTGAGGACAAGGCAGGGAACAACCAAGACAATGGTTACCGCAGACCGTAATGAAAAATGTGAATATTACAGTGCAAGAAGTACAATGAGTAGAGTTAAGTTGTGTCAAGAACGACATAACGCCAATCGGGACATTTCCATACCCGTTTAATCCTCATCTTCAATAATCAGTTTATTTCTTCTCATAGCGTGCCCACAGAATCTTCACTGTCTATGTCTAATTGCTCTAAGAAGTTGGAGGTTTTCATTTCTTTCTTGTATGACGTACTCCTTGGTTTTTATGTATTTCCATTGTATTCTCTGCCGATTCCATCAGAGATGAACTGGGTGTTTCGTGGGGGTCTATTGTGTTGACATTCTGACGGCGGTATTATGCACAGTGTATCTGTGCGGGCTGTTGTTTGTCGAGACTCCTGTCTTTTCCACTTTTTACATTGGGCAGTGGGGAGCATTTTGTGTGATATTCACTGGCACAGTAACGGAGCATAATGGGGATGACCCGTTGCTGTGATGTTGGAACTGCGACTAACTAACTAACTAACTAATTCTCTACATTTTCTTCAGAAACCACATTTCCACTGTCACTAGATGTTTTTTTTCTCTTCATATTGTCTGCTTAGTGTCCACGTTTCACATACATAAAAAACGCTACCTTTGCCATCGCGATTATTGTTCTAATCTCTAACCTCCTCAAGTCACCTTCCATCGGATGTTATGACTGTTCTGCGATGGTTGTACCGATTCACATGTTTAAGAATTTTCTCATTTACACTTATATTACACTATGGCATTTCTTACCTCTAGGAGATGACCATATTCTGTGTATTCTTACAATTTAATTATAACCGCGGTTGTTCACTGTGTACAATAACCGAATCTATTAAATGTTGTAGATCCCTTCTTTGTCTGCAATCAATATTGTATCATCTGCATATCTAATCTTCTTGATTGCATGTCCCCAAATCGCGATTCCCTTCAGATCTTCTAAATTTGCCATATTATTTTTACTGTGTAGGGAAGAACTATCTGGATACAATTACACATCTCTGTCGCACACCTCTCTTTGCAGGCTGATATTGACCCTCTTCGTTATCAGTCAATATGACAGCTTGTTGTTTCGAATATATGGGTTTTACAAGTCTAAGTTATTTCCCATCAATTTGTAGATCGGCAAACATCTTTATCGCGTCAACAGTCTAATTTTTGTCGAAAGTCATTGTGTAGTCAATGAAGCAAAGATCTAGGTCATTGTTTACTTCTGTCTGTCGAACATTCCATTAACGTTCTCAGCAGATACTCAGCATTTACTGTGCACTTGTCTTCTACAAACGCACATTGTTTTTCTCCTATTTCGAGCTGTATGCACCCAACACCAAGTAACACTGACTGTGAATGCACTTTTTCCTGTGCAATGCTACTCCTTTGAGAAATGACAGTACGTGTCTGAAATGAAATCGTATTCTGAAAGTGGATTTGACTTCAGAGTTCATTTCACTTGTATTTTCAGATGTCACAGTAAGTTTATTCAGGTAAGTCCCAACAGCTATACTGCAGACATGTAAGTTAGAAAAGTAAACAACCAAAAATCAACCAAACGTTAAGGAGAATTGACTATACGGTATACGGTTCCTCACCACATATGTTTTATAAATCAATCTGACCTTCTGCAAGCGATCTGGTAAATAACACATCGATCGCCTTTACTTCCCAAAGAATTTTCTGGTATCCATTTCAAGCCGGGTCTATCTAGAAACCCAGGTTATATTAAAACATCCGACTCGTTGCGGTTTCGAACCCATGACAACCAGGCCTACAGACAAGCGTCTAGCCACTTCACTACCACAACTTCCATTCAGCAAAATGTTCTAGCTAAATCCAGGGTATTTTTTTTCTTCGCATATCCTATTTACAGGGCGTCGCTGTTAACCAGCACTACCAGCATTTTACCGCTGTTGTTGATGTCTTGGCAAGATTATGCTCAGTAGTTTGTCATTGCTTTCTGACCGACCGGCTCACATACGCGTAAGTAACAAACGCGACGCGATCAGCTACCGAATCTCGTGCAGCTGCGGATAAATGGGATTACGGAGAAAGTCAAAAACACCTTCGCCAGGGAGACCGGCTATATCCAGGATCAGGACAGTCAATAACGACAAGATGGCTCAAGTTAACTACCACACTGCTATACCACACTGCTATACCACACTGCTATACCACACTGCTATACCACGCTGTTTTACCACACTGATATACCACACTGCTATACCACACTGCTATACCACACTGCTATACCACACAGCTATACCACACTGCTATATCACACTGCTATATCACACTGCTATATCACACTGCTATACCACACAGCTATACCACACAGCTATACCACACTGCTATACCTCGCTGCTACACCACACTTCTATATCACACTGCTATACCACACTGCTATACCACACTGCTATACCACACTGCCATACCACACTGCTATAGCACACTGCTATAGCACACTGTTTTACCACACTGCTATACCACACTGTTTTACCACACTGCTATACCACACTGCTATTCCAATCTGCTATACCACACTGCTATAGCACACTGCTATACCACACTGTTATACCACACTGCTATACCACACAGCTATACCACACAGCTATACCACACTGCTAAAACACACTGCCATACCACACTGCTATACCACACTGCCATACAACACTGGTATAGCACACAGTTTTAAAACACTGCTATACCACACTGCTATACCACACTGCTATAGCACACTGCTATACCACAGTGCTATACCTCACTGTTTTACCACACTGCTATACCTCACTGCTATACCACACTGCTATACCACACTGCTATACCTCACTGTTTTACCACACAGCTATACCACACAGCTATACCACACTGCTATACCACACTGCTATACCACACAGCTATACCACACTGCTATACCACAGTGCTATACCTCACTGTTTTACCACACAGCTATACGTCACTGCTATACCACACAGCTATACCACACAGCTATAACACACTGCTATACCACACTGCTATACCTCACTGTTTTACCACACATCTATACCACACTGCTATAACACACTGCTATACCACACTGCTATACGACAGTGTTATACCTCACTGTTTTACCACACTGCTATACCACACTGCTATACCACACAGCTATACCACACTGCTATACCACACTGCTATTCCAATCTGCTATACCACACTGCTATACCACACTGCTATACCACACTGCTATACCACACAGCTATACCACACTGCTAAAACACACTGCCATACCACACTGCTATACCACACTGCCATACCACACTGGTATAACACACAGTTTTAAAACACTGCTATACCACACTGCTATACCACACTGCTATACCACACTGCTATAACACACTGCTATACCACAGTGCTATACTCACTGCTATACCACACTGCTATATCATCACTGCTATATCCACACTGCTATACCACACTGCTATACCACACTGCTATATCACACTGCTATATCACACTGCTATACCACACAGTGCTATACCACACTGCTATACCACACTGTCTATAACCACACTGCTATAGTACACACTGCTATACCACACTGCTATACCACACTGCTATACCACACTGCTATAGCACACTGCATATATGCACACTGCTATACCACACTGCGATATCCACACTGCTATACCACACTGCTATATCTACACTGCTAGTACACACAGCTATACCACACTGCTATATCACACACTGCTATATCACACTGCTATACACACTGCGATATCACACCTGCTATACCACACTGCTATACACACTGCTATAATCACACTGCTATACCACACGGCTATACCACACTGCTATATCACACTGCTATACCACCTGCTATATCCACACTGCTATAGCACACTGCTATAGCACACTGCTATATCACACTGCTATACCACACTGCTATACCACACTGCTATACACACTGCTATACCACACTGCTATACCACACTGCTATAACACACTGCCTATACCACACTGCTATAGCACACTGCTATAGCCACACTGTTTACCACACTGCTATACCACACTGCTTTTACCCCACTGCTATACCACACTGCTATTCCAATCTGCTATACCACACTACTATAGCACACTGCTATACCACACTGTTATACCACACTGCTATACCCACGCTATACCACACAGCTATACCACCTGCTAAAACCACACTGCCATCCACACTGCTATACCACACTGCCATACAACACTGGCTATAGCACACGTTTTAAAACACTGCTATACCACACTGCTATATCATCACTGCTATACTCACACTGCTATACCACACTGCTATAATCACACTGCTATACAACAGCTGCTATACCTCACTGCTATACACACTGCTATACCTCACCTGCTATACCACACTGCTATACACACTGCTATACCACACTGCTATACCACAACTGCTATATCACACTGCTATATCACACTGCTATAACCACACTGCTATATCACACTGCTATATCACACTGCTATATCACGCTGCTATATCACACTGCTATATCACACTGCTATACCACACTGCTATACCACAGCTGCTATACCACACATGCTATACACACTGCTATACCACACTGCTATACCACACTGCTATACAACACAGCTATACCACACTGCTATACCACACTGCTATATCACACTGCTATATCACACTGCTATATCACACTGCTATATCACACTGTTATATCACACTGCTATACCACACAGCTATATCACACTGCTATATCACACTGCTATATCACACTGCTATATCACACTGCTATACCACACTGCTATACCACACTGCTATATCACACTGCTATATCACACTGCTATATCACACTGCTATATCACACTGCTATATCACACTGCTATATCACACTGCTATATCACACTGCTATACCACGACTGCTATACCACACTGCTATACACACATGCTATACACACTTCTATATCACACTGCTATATCACACTGCTATACCACGCTGCTATACCACACTGCTATATCACACTGCTATACCACACTGCTATATCACACTGCTATATCACACTGCTATATCACACTGCTATACCACACTGCTATATCACGCTGCTATATCACATTGCTATACCACGCTGCTATACCACGCTGCTATACCACACTGCTATACCACACTGCTATACCACACTGCTATACCACACTAGCTATACAACACAGCTATACCACACTGCTATACCACACTGCTATATCACACTGCTATATCACACTGCTATATCACACTGCTATATCACACTGCTATATCACACTGCTATATCACACTGCTATATCACACTGCTATATCACACTGCTATATCACACTGCTATACCACACTGCTATATCACACTGCTATACCACACTGCTATATCACACTGCTATATCCACGCTGCTATACACACTGCTAATACCACACTGCTATATCACACTGCTATACCACACTGCTATAGCACACTGTTTTACCACACTGCTATACCACACTGCTATAGCACACTGCTATAGCACACTGCTATACCACACTGCTATACCACACTGCTATACCTCACTGTTTTACCACACAGCTATACCACACTGCTATACCACACAGCTATACCACACTGCTATACCACACTGCTATACCACACAGCTATACCACACTGCTATACCCCACTGCCATACCACACTGCTATACCACACTGCCATACCACACTGCTATAGCACACTGTTTTACCACACTGCTATACCACACTGCTATAGCACACTGCTATAGCACACTGCTATACCACACTGCTATACCACACTGCTATACCACACTGCTATACCACACTGCTATACCACACAGCTATACCACACTGCTATACCACAATGCTATACCACACAGCTATACCACAGTGCTATAGAACACTGCTATAGCACACTGATATACCACACTGCTATACCACACTGCTATACCACACTGCTATACCACACTGCTATACCACACTGCTATACCACACAGCTATAGAACACTGCTATAGCACACTGCTATACCACACTGCTATACCACACTGCTATAGAACACTGCTATACCACACAGCTATACCACACTGCTATAGAACACTGCTATACCACACTGCTATACCACACTGCTATACCACAATGCTATACCACACAGCGATACCACACTGCTATAGAACACTGCTATAGCACACTGCTATACCACACTGCTATACCACACTGCTATACCACACAGCTATACCACAATGCTATACCACACTGCTATACCACACTGCTATACCACACTGCTATACCACACTGCTATATCACACTGCTATACCACACTGCTATACCACACTGCTATAGCACACTGCTATACCACACTGCTATACCACACTGCTATAGCACACAGCTATAGCACACTGCTATACCACACTGCTATACCACACTGCTATACCACACTGCTATACCTCACTGCTATACCACACTGCTATATCACACTGCTATACCACACTGCTCATTGATAGTCATGTCTGATAGTCAGGTCTTAGTCAGATATGACTGAGCTACCGTATGACAGTAGACGGTACTACCTGCTTTCTGTCAGCGCCGAGTGGTGGGCGGCGCTTACCAAACCCGACACCCCACATTGTGCCAACGGCTTCGGGCGGAAGAGCGCAATTGGGAGGGTACTAGCCTTATCCTGGTGCGAGGAAATGCAACCCAAAGACAAAATAAGTCATGGCAGGGCAGACCAGGCCCTAAGCCTTGGTTGGCAGCTGGTCTGGGATCGAAGCTCCGACAGGCGGACAGTTAGAGCATTGCTTTGCTGATCCGGCAGCTTCTGCAGCTTGTCTTGTTCCAGATGTATAGGTAACTTTCCTCTGGAGTGAACTAGGCAGGCCGAGAGAGGGATCATGCTGCATGGGCAACACATGGTTTCTTTATTTTAGCCCAGGCTTTGTGCTATGGAGAGATCATAACGCTGTACAAGAACAAGGGAGATCGGAGCGACTGCAACAACTATAGGGGTATCTCACTTCCGTGTATTGTTGGGAAAGTATTTGCCAGAATTGTCCTGCGCAGACTTCAAGTCCTGGGAGATCAAGTCTACCCCGAATCACAGTGCGGCTTCCGTCAGAACCGGTCTACCATTGATATGATATTCTCATTGCGACAGATGCAAGACAATGCCGGGAACAACATCAGCCACTGTTTATTGCCTTCATCGACCTCACAAAGGCATTCGATTTGGTCAGTCGTGAGGGTCTGTTCAAAGCACTAAAGAAGATTGGCTGTCCACCAACTCTTCTGTCTATTGTGGAATCGTTCCACACAGGCATGAAGGGTATAATCAAGTTTGATGACACTGCTATACCACACTGCTATACCACACTGCTATACTACACTGCTATACCACACTGCTATAGCACACTGCTATAGCACACTGCTATACCACACTGCTATACCACACTGCTAAACCACACTGCTATACCACACTGCTATACCACACTGCTATACCACACTGCTATACCACACTGCTATACCACACTGATCATATAATCTATTTGTTGTCGATTGGTCCACAAAACAATGGGGTCAGCACTATACACCTCGCACACATGAAGCTGTGTAAAAGTATCCTTTATTTGTTTACCAATGTCGTTTAGGTTGGGATGTAGTTTGTTTTTCTTTATGTCTCTATTAACCAAAGGACAAAAACTGTCTTTAAATCATTGTACCACAGATAGCTTAACGGTAGGATTTACATCAGTAAGTAACAATTCCGTTGCCGAATGATCGACCTATTCATGGCTCCTGAAGGACGATCAATCCTTTATCAGTTTGTCCTGCCCTGTGCATTTTCATAACCAGGATGTCTTTACTATCATGTGTCCTGAATCGAATCGTTGTCCCCTACCTCCTCTTCCATGCCTTCTTTTACCGTTCTTTCTAAAGATCTGTGATGTTTGATGTGGTCAAAGTAAGTTAACTTTCGTTGCATTATTTTGTTTATTAGGACTTTAGGAAGTTAAATATTACGTCACAGAGTGCACACCAGTTTTCGATAGAGTAAGACAAACCGACGTAACACAATGCATTAAAATCTCAAAAATAACGGAAGAGACCTTATAATGAAAATATTTTGTAGCAATAGGTTTTTAAACAATTAATAATTAAGTAGGTCTATAATGAGAGATCACAGGAGTATATAATGTCTCCAAACATTGTTTTACTTGATAATTTAAATTATTATGATACATTTAAAAGGCATCAGAGAAATCGACATCGGAAGACAAAACTTAAGTAATAAACAAAACGATACTGATTGCGAACAGCGAAATGGCTTATCAACATTCAGTGGATCCTTTTACTGAACACAATCAGGAATTATGTTTCGAATGAATGTGAAAAAATACGTAATTTACGACCATCCTTAAGAAACCAGAAGGAAAGTGCAAAATGCAACGCTCAAAAATAAATACAAATCTAAAGCATGTTCTTATTTTCAACTATCAATTATAAACTTCAAACAGAAGTTGCATTTAGAGATCATGACATTATTCCCCACGGAAAGTTTAACCTTGTATACTCACCAATTACAAGCTGTCATTTTCAGTTAGAATAATAATTATGTATCCACGCGGTGCAAGTAATAAGACATCTTATCATAGCACAAATGTGACTTTTGAGAAGATTACAAAAAATGCAATGGACAGACAGATGCGTCCGTTCTTTAGGTAGCAGATACTGAATACTGAATTCAAGTAATTGATCTCACTACACTCAAGCAGACTACACTTAGTTCTGAAGTGAAATATAAATGCCTAGTTTCTTCTTTGACAATTGACGGAACTACTTAATTTATGTTAAAGCCGAATATTGGGCGGCGCTCACCAAACCCGACAACCCACATTGTGCCAATGGCTTCGGGCGGAGGAGCACAATAGGAGTGGGGATGTTGCATGTCTTTTCATAATGCGAGGAAAGACAACGTAAAGAACATTTGTTTTGGCGAGGCAGACCAGATCCTATGCGGTGAACATCAACTGATCTAGAATGGACGCTCAGGCAGGCGGACAGTTAGAGCATTGCTTTGCTGATCAGAGAGCTTCTACAGCTTGTCTTGTTCCAAATATATTGGTGTTATCTTTTCTGTAATGTAAATTAGAAAGGCCTAGACAGTGATCATGCTGCATGGGCAACACGTAATCTCTAAATATGCTACGCAGAGGTATGCCACCTTCATTTTACAAACTATCCTCTATCAAGACGGCAAAGTGCCAGTCAGATTTTGCTTGACACTCATAATAATAGTAAGCAATAGATGTGAAAAGTATTTGTCATGTTATTTCAATAACCCAAGAGATTCCCTGCGGCTGATATCGCTCTAACCTGAAGTGTTCTGGTTTATCTCATTCTCGCCCTCCCCTTCACTCGCTTTGAACTCAAGCGTAGTCTATACACGCGGTACAGCTTCTAGTGCACTGGACTGATTTTTGCGTGTGGATTAGCTTTCCCTATTACCTGTGTCTCTCGCCATCAGGCGAACCCACTCCAACTTCTCAGGGACTTGTAATTTACGTCCCCAAGTCAAGGACGAGAAGTCAACAGTTTAGTCTACCTGACTGGTTTAGGGGCTTAACCCTCTCCCTCGGTGTCAGCACACCGGAAGTTTACAAGCGAGCTATCTTATCCATTCTGCTATTCTGACTTCCGATTTATCACATAATATGAAACCCTTTTGCATATGATATATGTACCTACACAAATGATTCAGACAGACATAGAATGTGTAATGCTATGCAAGAGATGATAAACACATCTTCTCACTGGCATGAAGAAATTGGCTCTAAGGCTAACACTAGTATGGCTTGTGTGGGGTAGTGTTCTCTGAACACAACAATTTGTGAATAAGCCCTATCCGATAAGGTGGGGGAGGGGGAGGGGGGGGGGGGTTAAACGTAACTTGCGCGAGAATCGGTAGCGGTTCTCACCGTGTTGAAAACGAGGTATGTGAGCCGGTCGCTCAGAAAGCAATGGCAAATTACTGAGCGTAATCTTGCCTAGTACATCAACAGCAGCTGAAAAATGCTGATGTTGACTGCAACGTCCTGTAAAGGATATGAAAAAAAAGATATGGGGGAGGGGAGTGTAGAGTAATCGATAGGGGGCTACGCTGATAATGTCATGAGCGCGGTCGGACGAGGGGTCCACGCCTGAGCTCATCGTCCGCTACGTGAGTAAAAGACTGATCACATATTCCTCCGTGCATTCAGGCAAACAAAATGTGCTGGCCATATCACATGACATATCCGGAAATCGAACTTAATACTCTGAGAAAACATGGCTTCAATATTATATTATAGAATGAGATAACGCATTCCACTGTGCTTGTCATATAAGAGACCACATGTTCCTCACATTATGAAATGCGTTTTACAACAGGTATCTGCAGAAGCTTTCAGTTGTCTATAATCGTTGTTACATTTGGTTATTAAATTCATAGAGGGAGATACGACTGACTTTTGCTACACTTAAGTATTTTTATTTATTGTGTGTAAGCTCATACATCTGCCAAATGCATGGAAATGATAATGCCATGATGGTAGTATGGTTAGTTCATGTGCATACCCAGACAGTGATCCGGGTTCAATCACTGCAGAGGCATGGTTATATTTTTCCACCCAGATTCATTAAAATTTGTACCAGACAATGTTGAGACATTTCTGGCATGTGTCTGAGTAGTGTGGTGCCGTGGAAGGAAATTGGCTACCCAACCTGATATGTCGTGGCCTGGAATATTTCAGTCAGTATCTGTTATGGGACTATCTTTGCGTTTTATTGAACTGTCTGTCTTATTCTGCCAATAGTACCTTATATAAGACAGTGGGATCCTGAGCCTGAGGAATTAGGGCTGCTTGACTAGTGCAGTCGCCGCGAACTGTGCAAGTTAAGGTTTTCTTTTTGCCTCCGACAGAAATAATCCACACCTTACCGAGGATTTTAACCTGGGTCTCGCAAAAGAGAATCCGGCATTCTTAGCCACTCGAGGAGTATATTTCAAGGTGTTGAGTCAAAGAATCAATATTTTTAGTTACCAACTAAACAACAGCAGTTCGCTATAATTCATATTTAACACAATTCCCTCTGGACATTGGGTCGGAGACAATGGGAGACCTAAACCACGCGGAGAAAAGGTTACCAACCTGGGGATTAATCCAAGCCAGTCTGCATATAATGTGTTGAATCTTGCCTGGGTAATTGTAAGATGCCTCTTCTCAGATGTGAACTTACAGTACCGGCCTTGCATACTCCTTTTGTGCTTGAGGTGAGGTTACAGAGGAGCTCTGCAACATAGTATACTTTAAGATTGTAAACCACTACCTGGTCGGGAGGGAAATCTTTACAGCAAACTCACTCTTTTGGAGGCAAGCTCCTTTTAGGCTTTATACGACGGGGCACCGATTCATCGAAAGAGTTGAAACTCATCCTTATAGAAGAACAGCAGATCAATTAACCATCTATCCAACCTGTGAAATAACAACATAACTACAGTCAACATATTTACTATAAATTGTCAAGAAATTAGTTGAAAATATATAGTGCTAGATAACTGGAGTTGTGGAGTGGCATGTTAGCGCAAGCTAGTTCACGTCTTATTTGATAATGATATTGTTATTACTACATATACTTCAGTCCATCTAGAAAATGTAGATGAACCTGTAAAATGATTATATGACAGTGTAATAAAGAAAACAGTGCAGAGAGTATAGTAAAAATGAAGCTAAGCATTTCTAGATTGTTTCATCATTAACGGTGTGAATGGGGGATGAGTGGTCTCGAGGTATGGTGTCCGCCTCGAGTACTAGAGGTCCCGGATTCAAGCCCCGGTGAGAGCCGGGATTTTTTCACGTGGACTTCTAGTAACAAAATGTCCCCTGGTATCTGGGTAGTGGGATCGGACGCCCATGGGTATTGTTGCGCACGTAAAACATTCCTTGGCAGTTGGAAATCGAAAAAGAGTAGCCTAACAGCGCTGCTCGGGTAAAGTTTCGAGATATAAATCTACCTAAAGTATTTCAGGAATCTCGTCGGTGCTACGGAGTTCGTGCACTGAGCTGAGTTTCTCCAGACTCAGGCTTTAGGTACGAGTAGAACGGAGCACTTATGGGTTACACCCGTGTGCCGTGATGCTGATCTGTCGACTAAACTAAAATAAACTAACGGTGTGAAGTTTCTGCAGTCTCCTTCTGTGGGTCTGTGATTGATGGGGGTCTTCATATTTTCTAGGCCTGAATGCACAGAGAAATAGGTGGTCAATCTGTCCCGCTTCTAGCATGTCGACGAGCCCTGGCGTCGGACACGAGCCTGATCATGCCAATATAGCATTACACGCGCAGTTACCTAGGAATGGTGCCAGCGCGCCCACTAGCTACCTGTCATAACACTGCAAAATGATATCGAAAATGGGGGGTAGTGATGAGGGGATGGGGATTCCTGCCGTGATGTTGCTGGAGTCTGACGACAAAGACACAAACTTTGACTTTGAAGTTCGACGAATGGAAAAACACACACACATTCAGGGCAATGCTCGACGAAAGTCTTTATCAATGGGAAAGCATAAACAAACAAAATCACATATGTATCGTATTGTATATAACACAAAGGAATACTAATCTATTCAGAGGTGGTCTGAGAGGCAAAAATTGACACGTGTCTGTGTGGAAACAAAAATCCAATGTAAGTACTTACAATTTTTGTCAGAAAATGTTAACAATAAATATCACTGAAAGACATTAATATTAAGCAGCATTTTAATATCAACAGATATCTACGAGACAGTTATTGCAAAGAAAGGACATGGGGTGTATGTCTGGTAAAGCAAAGAAGTCAATTGACCAGGAGCCTGACAACAGACGTTCTTCTTACAGGCAACCCAATCAAACACTGATAGACGTCAAGAACTTCCAATATATTGAGTTTGACGACCGACTGCCCTTGACCAAAAGACAGATCTTCAGCCTGCTGCAGTCCTGGAGGGGAATACGCAGAGATATGGCTTCTGTAGGCACGGAGGTGGTCGCAGAGTGAGTACTCTGGGTGTTATCTTTTCTGTGGTTTACTCGTAAATATGTGACAATTGCTAAAGTTATTACGTTTCGTTATAGTTAAGCTGCTTGGTTGAATCATCCGGAGAAAGGGAGGTTGAGAAGTTACGGCGTTCGCAGCAGACTCAGAAGGTACCGTGTTCCATGACAGCCTAGGCTGGGAGTGTTTCCATGAACCACTGGTATCTAATGATATCACACATCGCACTGATCTCTTAGCCAGTAACATTTGATACCTAGGCACACCAGTAAGTCGTCAGAGGACTTCAAGTCCCCAACAATGAGGATAGGCGATTTAGCTGTTAAGACCTCTGGAGTGTTTATGGCTACGATTTGCTTACGCATTTTCCTCATATTGGACTGGTAGTGCATGGTTCCGTTGGCCTGCTAATCAGTAGAGTACGTGGAGCGAGCCTGTGAGCTGGAATGTTTTGTGGAGTCATTCTACATCTGTCAGCAGTTGTTTGTAGCGTTAACTGCATGTTCATATAAATGGCTGTCAGCCGGCCGGTCGCTGAAATAACTGGGCTGCCTTATGCAGTAATGTGTGGCTGCTGGTGTTCTTGTGATTGCCGCTCCCATAGGCGATGAACTGTATTTCCGTGGCGGATTTTGTGTTGGCATTCTGGCAGCGGCATTATCCATAGTATACCTGTGCGGGCTGTTTGTTCTGTCTGTTTCATTTTCACATGGGACAGTTAGAAGCATTTTGTGTGATATTCACTGGTACAGGAACGGAGCATAATGTGGGGGAGGGGAGTTCGGCGGCGACCCTTTTCTGTGAAGTTGGAACCGCGACTCATTAACTATTTGTTACCTAGTTATCTTTTATAAGGACGAACAACAAATGCATCCTTTTGCAATTATTGCACATTAAACATCCCAAGGCATTTGGGAATAATAAAATGTAGACCGTACAGTCCCTGCCCTGGTAAAATTATTAGGAAAAATGCACAAATCCACGTATAGAAGGAATCTGGTACCTGTGATGGAATATGTCTAGGGGGAGCAAGCCTGGCACAAATTCACACGGACGTCGGACACACTGGCCTGTGAGGTGTATAACTAGGCGTGACGCATTCCATCCGAAAGAGAATCGAAGAAGCAGATTGTTCCGGACTAGGAATGGTAACTTATAAATCCAATGCATTGACGTTCAGATCGTCTGAGCCCTGAAAACATACACCTCTCGGATAGAGACATGTATAGAGGCATGTATAGAGGCATGTATAGAGACATGTATAGAGATATGTATAGAGGCATGTATAGAGATATGAATAGAGATATGTATAGAGATATGCATAGAGATATGTATAGAGATATGAATAGAGATATGTATAGAGATATGTATAGAGACATGTATAGAGATATGTATAGAGATATGTATAGATACATGTATAGAGATATGTATAGATACATGTATAGAGATATGTATAGAGACATGTATAGAGATATGTATAGAGATATGTATAGAGATATGTATAGAGATATGTATAGATACATGTATAGAGATATGTATAGAGACATGTATAGAGATATGTATAGAGATATGTATAGATACATGTATAGAGCTATGTATAGAGATATGTATAGAGATATGTATAGAGACATGTATAGAGACATGTATAAAGACATGTATAGAGACATGTATAGAGACATATATAGAGGCATGTATTGAGATATGTATAGGGACTAATCCTTTGACACCGTACCAACGCACCATCTTCACGGGGACTGCGCTACAGATCATTCCTTCTATTTTCGAACCCCAGAAATCCACGTAGTATGCAAGACCCATACTGAAACTTCACATCAGACTGTATAAGGTTAGACCTAAGTTGGTAATATTTCCTCCGCAGGTATAAGGCATGTCATTCATTCATATTCGCGACGATACGCGTGGGGGAGGGGGGGGGGGTGATGGGACGCCATTTGAAACTTCACATCAGAGTCTTGGATAAGGTCTTCATCCTTGTCCCGATCATGTCATGTAGCCAAGTCATCTATGTATTTTTGTTTTGCCTTTTCGTTGCATTTTTTCCATCTATTCTACAAGCTGGCATTAGGCTTTTCAGTGTACTTCTTCGCATAACCTACACAATCATTAATTTTCATCATTTCATAGTAGAAGGTACTTACAACATAGTCAAGAGCAATGTATGGAGTGTATGAGAGACTATAAAATTATATTTCCTATAATTTCCGCTGAGACGTTTTCTCATAAATCCACCGGACAACGTGGAAGAATTACCCGGAAAGTTTAGTAACTAGTCTCATCCGGTGAGAGAAACTTGAGCTTCCGGAAAAGATATAGAGTTTACCTCACCTTTCTTTGCCCGTTTCTTTTGTTTTTTGTTTTTGTTTAATGCAATGCAGTTTACACAGCTCAATTAAAAAAGACACTCGAAGGGATATTAAAATTAGAGTGTAGGTTTTACAGGACCAAAAGGGTAAGTTACTCGCCAAAACTTGCTTGTTATGGGGGTACCTTTAAAATTATTTTGGATCGTCAAAAATTTTCGGGCATACCAGATGGGGGGACCCTTTTAAAAAGTTAATCCCCCTTGCCGGCCCCCAAGGGACGTTTGTTTCCTCGTTACCCTTCTTCACGGCAAAGGGGGTTCACAAATGTTTTCCCCCTATCAAAATGCCACACCCCTTAAAAATCCCTTTACCCAACCCTCAATCCCCCAACTGTTAAATAACCCTCCCCTTCTTCCCAAAGGGAAGGAATTTTTCCTTTGAAAAAATTTTTACACAATTTTTAAATTAAAAAATTTTAAAACCCCCTCTATTACTACAAAACCAAAATTAAATATCCAAGTCAAAATGCCTAATTTCTAAACTTGCTACAAAAACATATTCTCCTTTTTCCTTTTCCTTCAAGCCCAATTTTCAAAAATAAAACCAAGACCAATTAATATTTAAACTCTTACAAAACTCGTTTTTTTTAAAAATTTTTTAAAGAACTTTCTAAAAAACTTCCTAAAAATTCCCCCAAAATACAAAAGTCTCCATAAGCGAACCGCTTTTCTTTAAAATGTACTCTAAATTATATTAAAAACTGAAATACCCCATTTTACGGTTTTACCTCGATACCCTTCTTCATTCGTGCACACAGTAGGCTAGTCAAGGAATGCGCAGCATTCCTTAACTCTTTACTCCTAACCTCAATCTCCCACTGTTACAGTAGGTCAGCAGGACTCGAAATAGATAAGTTCACTCGTTCATAAACTTGCTTTGTGCTGATGCCGAGGTAGCCGGTTAAACCCCTTGACTTGATGACGTACATTACAAGTGCTTCAGAAGTCGGAGTGAGTTTTCCAGATGGCGAGGTACACCAGTAATTCAGAAAGTTAATCCACACGCAAAAATATGTCCAGTGCACAAGACGTAATAACACCTGTATTGCCTACGCTTCAGTTCAAAGCGAGCGAATGTAACTTCACGGCAAAGGGTTACATCGATAATGCTCCGTTCCTGTTCCAGTGACTATTACACAAAATGTTCCTCACTACCCCATGTGAAAAGTGGAACAAACAGCACTACTTACAAACCAACAGCACGCACATGCAAGTACATGCATGAGGCTGCTGCTAGAATGCCAACACAACAGTCTACCAAGTAAATTACAGTTCGTCATCGAAGGAAGCGACAGTCACTAGAAAAGCAGCAGCTTTACACACATTATTGTACAATATAAAACTAGCTAACTCAGCATCCGGCCGCTGCCATTTTCTGAACATGCAGTTCACAATACAAACAACCGTGGAAGATATAAAAGTACTCCACACGAAATCCACAACACACAGTGTCGCTCCAAGCACTTAACTAAGTAGCTGGTTGTCGAAACTACTTAACCATGACACGAGATAGGATGGTCAGTCCTCTTCTTCGTTGTCTTTCCTTCCAAGACAATTTTTCAGAAAATTATAAAATTGCCTAGTACCCAATTTAATAGGCTGGGTGGACCTCAGAGCCTCAATGTTTTATCAGATGTCACAGCGTCGCTACTTTGCTGATGTTATTGAAAATATCTTTAAGTCATCAGGCTGTCGTAATGAATTGTAACTGAATGGACCTGGGAAAACATGGGAGTCCCGGGAACAGTTCCTTCTACATAGTGGAGAATACGCTACTACATTTCTAAAGTGCAACCAGCGAAACGGTACTTTTCCTTACTAACCACTGTACTACTAGACAATTTTATTATTTTAAATGTCCGAGATAACCATTGTAATACCAAATTATTTCGTCATCGTAAAAGATCGAAGTATCCATTTTACAACCAGACAATTTTGTCATCGTAAATGTCCGAGGTAGCCATTTTACTACCAGACATTTATGTCATCGTAAATGTCCGAGATAACTATTCTGCTACTAGACAATTTTGTATCGTAAGTGATCGAAGTAGCCATTTTACTGCCAGAAAGTTTTGTCATCGTAAATGTCCGAGGTAGCCACTGTGCTGCGAGACAATTTTGTCATTATAAACGCCCGAGGTAGCCACTGTCCTACCAGACAATTGTGTCATCGTAAATGCCCGAGGTAGCCACTGTCCTACCATACAATTGTGTCATCGTAAATGGTAGCCACTGTCCTACCTAGGGTTTCCAGATACGTTGGCACCAAAAGGAGGACATAATATGACAAAAAAGAGGACAAAGGAGGACATATTGAATGTTTCATTTGAATCGTTCCAGATTAAACCCACAATCAGTACAATTTTATTACAATAGCTGCCGATAAGTGTATCTTACTGTTAGAGAATCGACCAAGAAACAATCATGTTAAAAAATAAATATAAATTCAATGGAGGCCTTTTTCAAAATGCTAAAAAAAAAACATTATTTAAATAGCCGATTGTACAATTATTACCTTATAATCTTTATTAATTACTCAACATATTTCTCGGAGGAGCCAACTTTTCGTAGAAGATCCTCGTTAGCAATCACATATGCATAAACATAGACGGCAAAAATTACAAATTAAAAAACAATTTTAATTTGCGTCTGTGCTACCGGAAATAACAACATTTTGACCGTAGAGACTACAGCATAGAGCTAGATTGTTAGTGTTGCCGAAAAGAGCAACAGTTAGATTCTAATTATACAAATAATTGGTGTTTCACATTTGGTATAAATAGGAAAATTAAATAAATATTATTAAGCAATGGGTTTTAATAAAGAAGTAAAAGTAAATATCAAAAAGAGTAATGAGCCAGATACAGATAACAGTTAGAATTACTATAATCGACTAGTTCGCAGAAATACATAGACTGTACATTTTAACAATGTAAACATACGGTAGAGTGTAGATACATTGTAAGTTGTAACAACAATACATAAAAAAAATTAACATAAAATTTAAGAAAAGCCGGACATTTTAAAGGCTTTTAGCTTTGCCTGCCGGACGGAGAATATTAGGCTAAAAAGGAGGACATGTCCTCTTTTTGCCGGACGTCTGGCAACCCTAGTCCTACCAGACAATTGTGTCATCTTAAATGCCAGAGGTGTGTTACCGGGGCCCATATAGGAACCAAAGAACAGTAACTAGTACTATAACCTATCATGCATGCAGTAATAGGCAACTAAAGAGGGTTGGCGTGGGTGAGACTAGTTACTTCTTCTCGTGGTAAACTAGCTGAAAAACGCAACCAACCATGGACAAATCTACAAAGGGCACGGCGTGAACTGGCTGAGAACTTATGTTCCACTGGGAGATGAAAGGCAGCAGCAGAAGAAGAAGAAAAACGAAAAAAAAAAAATTAAATAAATTAAATGGCCAAAGACATCATTATTAAAGTATTTAAGAACGTAGGTAGTGACCATCGCCTTGTGCTAGTTATCATTGCGGTATCACAGAGGTCGAAGGATAAGCCATCCTGAGATTATCAGAAAGCATAATGAGACCAACATATTTTGAGAAATTTACGGGCTTTGAGATAAGCCGCCGTCGGATGACATAACATAAATGGTATAAGATATGCAGATTATACAGTATTGATTGCAGACAAGGAACCGTATCTGTAGTATTTAGCAAATGCTGTTATTATGCACGGGTTAGAATTAAATTGTAAGTAAACAAAGATTACGGTTGTCTGCAAGGGAAAAAGAAATTCCATTATCTGACATCCAAGTAAATTGAGGAAATTCTTAGATAAGTGAATCAGCACAACTATTTTGTCCTGACATATGGTGGAATGTGTCTTGCAGAGTTTAACAAAAGAATCGCTATAGCAAAGGTAGCCTATTGCAAGCTGGAAAACATACATACCAATAAAAGGATGTCAACTGCACTGAAAAAAAGAGTGTTGAAGTGCTAAATAGAACGTAAAAAACAACGTGGAAACTAAACAGAGAACCCGAGAAACATCACATCTAATAGCAGTAGAAATGTGGTATCTGAGGAAAATGGAAATAATGCCATGGGCAGACAGAATAATGAACAAGAAAGGTTTGCAAGAAACAAATGAAAATCGTAAACTGATTCGAGAAATTAGAAGCAGACAGTCAAGATGTTTTGGTCATGTTTTGTGGTGGAGTAAACTAGAAAACATAGTGACAATTGGCAAATTTGATGTAAACAGAGCCAGAAGATGGTGGGGAGGTTAATACCTGGATCACGTGGACAAGAACAAATACATATTCAAGACAACTATAATTGAGGAAAATACAATATTTTGGGCACACGAGAAAGATATCAATGTCTGAGAGAGATAACCATAGAGGGAGGCGTACCAGGGAAGCGGAGACGAGGGAAACTACAGGGTGTTTGTAAAGTCTCACTACACTTTGTATGTAGAACAGCTGTTTGTTGGAGAGTATGTTATCCGCCTTGCAAACGGAACACATACTCTCCAACAAACAGATGTTCCACATACAAAGTGTAGTGAGACTTTACAAACACCCTATATACCGCAGATAGATTCAAGATGTGATAGATACTTAAAGAGTGATTGCAATAGTGTCAGGATATCATGACAGAGAGAAATATCTCAAGACTGCTATGGGAGAAAAGTACTAAGGGTAAAGTCTGTGGGTGGTGATGATGATGATCATTGGATTCATTTATTCCGACTGTGCTGCTATATCCTGGTGTGTCCTGTCTGTTTTTGTTCCTTTGTCAATAGCTCTTGACTTGGTGTTATTAGCTTGTTTTGCTTTATTCCTGTAATTCGTAATCCCGCATACCGCGTTCGAAACACATCTGCGGGTGATCTGGCTGCAGTCCGTCTTGCGTTGGTCCCATACAAAGGTATGAGTACCACTTGTTAAGAATGCAGTGGCAAATTACTGAACGAAAACCTGCCCAAAACAATCACAAACAGCCAAATGGAAATCGCTGGGGTTGACTGCCACGTCCTGTAATGGATATGTAACTAACTTTTTATTTCTTCCTGTGTTTCTTATTGGTCAAACATGCGGGATAAGACCAGGAATCTGGACAAACAAAAGGCACACCCAGATACAAAGATGGACTATTTTACAAAATTTGTTGTCAACTTTCTAAACAAAGGAGAAAAAAGGAATACTTAGTATGAAAATGCCGGCTTCCTTGCCTAGAGGTTAGCGATTTTTCGCCGTAATCTCGTATACTGCTCCATGGCCGAGGGGTTAGCAGCTTTCTCCGCTAACCCCGAATACTCTCGTCACGTGACGCGACGAGAATTAGCAGTGGTTCGAATCGCAAAAGTGACTTATGAGAGTATGGAGCCGGTCGCTCAGAAAGTCGTGGCGTGCTGATGAGCGTAATCTAGCCTAGGAATCAACATACAGCTGAAAGATGCTGGTGTTGACCGCAATATCCTGAAAACAGGATGGAAACGCGGGAAAACAAAAACAAAAACAAAAACATCTCGTATACTCTCGTAAGTAACGTGACGACGGTGAGAATCAGAAGTGGTTCGAATCGCTTCGGTAACTTACGGGGTATGTGAGCCGGCCGCTCAGAAAGCAATGGCAAACTACTGAGCGTAATCTTGCCAAGAAATCAACAATAAGCTGAAAGATGCTGATGTTGACAGCGATGTCCTGTAAAGGATATGCAAACATTTAAGTTTGAAAATAAAGAACTGAACAGACCACTTCACATATCATGGCCTAGAATATATTAGATATGAAGGCCTGACACTTCACCCTCCTCCCCCCTCCCCCCAATCGGTACTAGTATCTGCTGTTCAACTTCCTGTGCCTCTCTACCTTTTGGCTAGTAGAACAGGTGAGCTACAGGCTATAGGTACAGGTAACAGGCTATTATCGGAACATCACGAATCAATTTAAGAAAAATCAACAACACTGTAAACATAAAACTAGAAATCAAATCAAGAAACATAATTAAGAACGAAAATGGGTAGAAAATACAAAACAGAAACAACAAAGAAACAAAAGGAGGTGCACAGAAAGACGGGAATTAATAGCAAAGTGAAAATTAACTAAAATTAAACACATCTTGTGGTGTATGATGCCAGCCCCATATTTTTATAGACATTTCAGCGCTTGAGGAGTTTGTGAGATTCGACCCCATAACCACTGGGCTGGCAGTTAAGCGTACTAGCCATTGCGATCCCCCATTTTGCGGAAATAATAACAGTTACCACAGTTGTGTTTAATTTTCTTGTGACTTACTTTCTTAGACTTTCAGTCATACTTCAAGTTCATTCGCTTAAACAAAAAAATCAGATCCATATTTGTCACTCCTGTTTCCTGTTACATGATAAAGCAGATCCATAGTTGTCACTCCTGTTTCCTGTTACATGGTAAATCATATCCATATTTAGGACTTGTTTTTCCTGTTACATGGTAAATGAGTCTCATATTTGTGACTCCTTTTTCCTAGTACATGGTAAATCATATCCATATTTGTGACACCTTGTTCCTTAAAAAAGTAGCTTCAAAGTCAACAGGGTCGACTTCATTGCACCGGATTTTATCCCATATGGCTCGGTCTCTTTTCTGCAGCGCGGAAAGCGTCACACCAAGCACGAACTCCGTAGCTCTAGCGACGACCCACAGGAGTCTCCGAAAATTTTCATTCGTGAACCGAATACGCGGCCGGGAATCGAACCCACAACCTTCGGAGCCCGAGTCAAACAGCTTGACCACTTCGCCAGGGAGACTCCCACACTCCTTGTTCCTGTTACATAATATGCTTATATTTATCCTATTTTACCCAGATCGATAATGTAAGTTTTAAAATATTAGGAGCGACTGGTCGAGTGATAAGGTGTGGGATCTTTTTTTTTTTTTTTTTTTTTGTAAATCGGGGACATTAAAAAAAAAAAAAAAAGAAAACCATAACCTGCAGCGTTCAAGGCTACTGCCATAGCCAGGCGACCTTAAATCCTCAGGCTCAAAACCTCCCTGTCTTACACCATAAGGTACTATAGGCAGTAGATGACAGTTAATGTAATACCTTCTGTCGGATAGTGATGTTGTAAATCTTTCAGACCCAAACATATATATGTTTACATTAACAGCTACTTGCCGGTCTCTCTGGTCTAGGGGTTACACGACTTTCTCTGTAATCCCCTATACTCTCGTGAGTAACGTGACGTGCGCGAGAATCGGTAGCGGTTCTCTCCGCGTCGGTAACTTACTGGGTATGTGAGCTGGTCGCTCAGAAAGCAATGGCAAACTACTGAGCGTAATCTTGCCAAGAAATCAACAATCAGCTGAAAGATGCTGATGTTGACAGCGATGTCCTCTAAAGGATATGCGAACAAACCCCCCCCCCCCCCCCCCCCAAAAAAAGCTACTTGGAAAAGAAGAGTGAAAGATATATATATATATATATATATATATATATATATATATATATATATATATATATACATAGAGAGAGAGAGAGAGAGAGAGAGAGAGAGAGAGAGAGAGAGAGAGAGAGAGAGAGAGAGAGAGAGAGAGAGAGAGAGAGAGAGAGAGAGTGAAAAGATTAAAGTTTGCTGCACATGATGGCAGCTTAACCGCAAGTACAAAGAATTTACCTTGGGCGGGCTAGGCTGTGGCAAACGTCAAATCTCTGTTGACCAAGATCACAGACTCACAAAAGACATCCTCCAATTATGCTGTCCGAATTGAGGCAATTGACCCCTGTAACAAAGAAGGAACATGTGTATTTCTCTCCATGATGGACTTTGTAAAGATTAATTACTTTTGGCCCTTTTCCCCCCGATGTGTATTTGAACGAAAGATGGTACAACATAATAATATATAACTATCTGTGAAAGTATGTGTTTGAACATGTATAGTATGAAATGTGAACTTGATGGGAGTGGCATTTTGCTTAATGTGCGAATAGTTGGGAAATTTTCAGCTTTTGCTTGTCCTATTCTGCTCTTAATCTCTGGTGTGCGTCTTTCATCTGATGTTATAATTTCCCCTAGGTATTTAAAATTATCCACTTGGTTAAGAATTTTCTCATTTATTTCTAATTCACATTTTGGTATCGCCTTTTTTTTGGGGGGGGGGGGGGGGGTGGGGGGGGGGGGTGGGGGTGGTGTGGTGTGGGGGGTGGTGTGGTGTGGGGTGGGATATCATCATTACTTTCTGATTAACTTCGAATAATGAAATACGTTTGCTTGTATCTGGTCTGGTCACACGGGAGATAAATTCATGTAACTGTCATGTGTTATCAGCATGGCTTGTTACGTCCCCTGAAGTCCAATTCTTCTAGCGTTGTCTATACCTATAGTCTGTTTACTTTTGTATGTCCCAATATAAAATTCCATAACTCATCAACCAACAGAGGGAAAATGATGAGATTTGGCATGTAACCTTATCATTATGTCCACCCAACAAAGAAATTGTTGTTCTGGAGATTGTACAGCAGATTTCAAAGTTTGTTCATATGCGGTATATAATTTACGGGCCAGTGATGAAGTGCACATTATTAAATGTATTACGTCTTCACACGGAAACATTAGCGTTGAATAGTTAATTTTCTCGTGGGACACGGGATTGGCCTTATGACAAGAGCCTCGCGTAGTGGAACGGGGCATTACTGTAAAACAAGTTTGTTAGCGAGAAATCACTTGGTTTTCACCAAAAATCAAAGAAATGTCGCCGCTTTCCATGACTTAAGTTGCTTTTGGACATATCAAAGACATATTCCTTAGGTGGGGGTAAATATAAGAGGGCAGGAAAAATTTCATAACGATGCAACAGACAGTTTTCAAAATAATTGATCGTGAATGAAGGCATTCATTTCTAGACAGACTATAGTTGAGGAAACCACATTAGTAGTAAAGTAGGTAGAACAATTGCCTGCTGACCCCAAAGTTATGTATTCGAATCTCTATCGTGGCGGGAATGTTTTTAATGACCTGGGCACCCTGGCTGACTCAGCTCCAAATGGGTACCAGTGAAATACCTCTGAAGTAAAGGCAGCCGATGTCTGAACTCCTCAAGGAAATTCCCTGTCTGTCATAAATCACGGTGTGCATGTATGTATATCACAAAACACTTTGTAAATTTACCATTGTCTTCATTAATACAGTATAATTTAAGCCATTAATATGTATTGTATTTCTATCCCAAGCGTTCCATCCATTTGTCCATAGACTATTACACTCGGATCCAGACGTGCAGAAGGTGTTTACTATATTCCGCGATCTAAAAACTAAAAGTGAGATGCTGTCCAGTGAGAAAGTGGAAGCCTTAGGGCTCAAAGTTATGGAAGTCCTGGACGATGTCGTCGTTCGCCTGGACGAATACGACCGTGTGATGACGCTCTTAAATAGAGTGGCAATCATGCATTCAAAATGGATGGGAGGACAGCCGGCGATGTTTAAGGTGGGTATCTGGGGTGAACCACTTGTGGGATGTTCTACGCATAGTGATTGTACAAAGTATCGAAGAGAGAAATACATATACTGGTATAAAAGTTTAACAACAAGAAGAACGATTTCATTGCACCAGGTTTTATTCCACATGGCTATGTCTCTTTCCGCAAGGCGGCCTGTGGAAAGTGTCGTAGAAAGTACATACTTCGTAGCTCCAGTCACGGCTCTCTTGGAATGGAATCTCACAGAAAATCGTACTCGTGAACCGACTGACTGAGTCCAGAATCGAACACACGACTTCAAAAGCGCGAAGCAGGCGGCTTAACTTATATCGCCACGGAGATTCCCTTAAAAAATACACACGCTGATATTTATAAGCACTCTAAGACGACGCAATTAGTAAGTTGAATAGAGACCCTGGAGATGTGGACATACAGAAGAATATGTCGTATTTCATGGAAACAAAAACAATCAACTATAGAGGTTTCAGAAACACTGGGAACGAAAAGAGATTTTGAATAACGAAGACACAAACAATAGATTGCACGATTTATTGCCTGGCATATTTCACTGCATCTCGTCAGGTACATACTGCAGAATTCATACAACATAAAATAAAATGACTAGAAAAATCCTTCTAGCTGAAATATACACATGTTCGCACAGTAATGTATATAGTCTACCACGGTAATTTTAAACCGTGGTAGACTGTTGACATTACTGCGGGAATCTGTGTATATTTCAGCGTTACGGATTTATCTAGTTATTTTACATTATGTTGTGTGAATTATGCATTATGTACCTGACGAGATGCAGCTAAATATGCCAGTCCATAAATCGTGCAATCTATTGTTTGTGTCTTCATTATTCAAATTCACTACGGAAAAACATTGTTTTGGACGAAAAGAGAGTTCATGAAAGAAATAAAGAAGCGTCAAGTTAAATATGTCGGCCTCGTTATAAAACATAACACTCTTACAAAAACCATACATGAGGGTAAGGTTGAAGGCAAGCAGGCAAGAAGTAGACAACGATACAAGTGGGAAGAGATGAACGAACAGCAATCTGACAGACCGGACAGTTAGTGCGAGAGAAAGACAGTGTTGGAGATCGATTGCAGCTAACCTTCATTGTGGAGACAGCACCTGATTGATTGATTGAATGAAGTCGCGGGGAAGAAGCTGAAATAAGAATACACATATTATCCATAGAATCTTAGAAAGATATGCGCTCATCGGTTTTCTAATAAGACATCTCTAAAATCTTCTTCTTCTTCTTCTTCTTCAGCTTTCCGAGCCATTGAGGTTCTTTGCTGCAAATACAATCCGTCTCCATTCGTCTCTCTGGTGGACCTTCTCTTGCCAGTCGTTGATTCCAAGTGCTTGTAGGTCTGTACATGTATTATCTCTCCACCGTCTTCTTGGTCTACCTCGGGGTCTACGGTCATTTATTTCCTGAGTGTAAGCGAGTTTTGTTTCCCTATTATCTTCTATTCTTTCTATATGCCCCAGCCATTGTAGTCTATTAGCCTTCATGATACCAGTGATTAGCAGGGACTTAAACAGATCATAAATGTCTTTGTTACTTCTTCTTTTCCACTCTCCACTTTGTGTATCCCTAATGGGTCCAAAGATGCGTCTTAAAATTTTGTTCTCAAAGGTTTGTATCAAAGACAAAGAGAAACACCCTGGTCCTCCAGGTTGGGGGTTGAAGCGTGGGGTTAACATCCCCACCTTTGTAAAAAAAACTTTCTTTGTTACGAAACAAATACATGAGCCTCGATATCTCTAAAATGCATAACTGTAATTATTTTTGTTATTT
>JACEFZ010026158.1:5000-63273 GCA_014155875.1 Cepaea nemoralis | reverse complement strand
GGGTTTTCGTTTTTTCTTAGGGGTAATATACCCGGTTGCACTACAAAGAGATCACGTCCCGGTGCTAAATTAGAAACCAAGCTCTTAAAATGACCAAACCCCTACCCTGAGTCGCGACGCGGTAGCTTGTGAGCCAAGCGCATCTGTATAAAATTCAGATTGACGCCCTTTACTGCAATTTAACACATCGCAGTTCCAAGGAAACGGCAACTATATCTGGATTTGTCGGTGATCCCCAAATCTGTCGATGGCGCCCTGGAGTGTCCATGACTCTCGGGGGGGTTCGAGACGCCCTGGGTTTGTCAGATCCTGATGGTCGATGACTCTCTGGAGTGTCTATGGCGTTGGGTGTATCCGTACTGTCTGGGTGTGTCCATTCTCCGGATGGTCCATTACACTTTAAATGTCTCCAGACCCCCTGGATCTGCAATGTTTCCCTGGATGGTCCATAAACCCGGAAACTTTCATGTCCCCTTGTCCCCAAATGCCCCCGGGTTTTGTCTATTGTTGGATCTGTCGATGACGCCAGAAGACTTTCCAGACGCACTAAATTTCCGCGATTGCGCCATGTTTGACTACGACCCCGGGTTTTGTCGACGACTCCGTGGTTATCGATGACCAATGGTTCTTCGAAGACGGCGGATCTTCAATTCCCTTTATGATCTTTTTTTGGTAATGACTTTCTTGGAAATAATGACAAATGGGACGAAAACCCGGCCACCTCAAAACACCTATGGTAGTACGCATTGTTATGTTACCCAGAATCCAGCGTGGTTGATAGCCCCTCGGCTGTAAAAGTCTGAGCTGACGGGGGCCCGGGTTTGATGCCCGGACTCGTTTGCTTTTTCAAAGTGAGGGAAAGACGGCCACTTCTTCCCCCCGGCTCTAGGGCAACAAAGTGATGCGCTATCTCAAACAGTTCCATGGCAGGACATTTTTAAAAAGGGAAAAGGGATAGGGAAATTTGGTGCAGGAAATTGATACAAAAAAAGGTTACAGGAATTGGTACAGGAAATTTATACAGGAAATTGGTACAGGAAAATTTATACGGGAAAATTTAACAGGAAATTGGTACAGGAATCGTACAGGAAAAATTGGACAGGAAATTGATACGGGAAAAAATTTATACAGGAAATTGATACAGGGAAATTTTACAGGGAAAGATACGGAAATTGATACAGGAAATGGTACAGGAAATTGATACAGGAAATTACACACAAAATTTGGTACAGGAAATTGATACGGAAAAATTGGTACGGGAAAATTGATGCAGGAAATTGATACAGGGTACAAATTTTTTTTTTCTTTAGCCAGAATGTGCATCAACTATTATGACAACAAAACAACAATTCACCTGAACGAATATCCCCTGAAACAATACATTTTTCATGCCCTAGAAGTATTAATATCATAAAGGGCAAATCAGAAGACGAATCGAAAATAGATGTAATAAGGCAAACTCATTGGACAAATGACACCAATACAAAAGAAAAACATGTATCAATAACTATTAAGATCATTTACAACAAAATATTCCTACCAACTCTATGTTACCAATGCCAAACCTGGACAATGACAAAAAAAAACAGGAGAAAAAGAAAAATCACAACAACATAAAATGAGTTTCCTGAGAAAAATACTCAATGTATCAAGAAAAGAAAAAGATCAGAAAGAAAAATCAGGTCTAAAGTGGGGTTTATAGCGGCTAGATATTATTAAAGGCAGCAATCAGATATTTTTGGCCATGCAACAGGTCCCAAACTAACAGTATACCAAACAAGCAATGATTTTTAAAAAACCCCGATGGAAGAGGCCGACCACGTAAACGATGGACAAAAGGGAATAACAGAGCGCATGGGAATATAGATACATGAAGCCATAAGCGGACACCTTTCCCCCTGTTTATACTCACCTCGACATGGCAGGTACAAAAAAGGAGGATGAGATGAGATAATGCATTAAAGTGCAAGTACAGAACTCTTTTATAGCCCATGGACGTGTAAATGGTACTAGGCAGCGCCGTGCTGGGCTGTGCCAGTCAAGGGGCCATCCCTAGTGAACAACCATCACGTCCCGCAGAGGGAGTCATACAACCACCAAGTGACCTCCTACCCCAGACAGAGACACGGTACACTCAGCCATCCCGGCGTTACTAACCTTGATCTCTGGCAGTCTTTGGGGATGAGAGCATCTAGCAAGACAGCTCTCACTCCCAATTAGGAGTCGGGTGACATTTCAACAGTAACCTTCACTATTTCCACATTGTCTGAGATATTCCCCATTTAAAAATATTTGTTTTATTCTTCGTTGAAAAAAAAGAGTGGGGTTTAAATCATTGGATGGATCCGGAAAAAATCAGAGGTACTATTGGAATAGTTTTTAGTCTTCTGTCCATTGCCTTGTCTGGGACGACTGGGGGAGAAAAAGTGGGAAAAGACAAATTTTTACTAGAACAAAAATGGTAGTTGCATATCCTTTTCAGGGGCGTCGCAGTCAAAACCCTCAATATTTGCTGTTGCTATCTCTTGGAATTTACGTTCAGTAGTTTGCCATGGCTTTCTGAACTACCGGGACCCATATTCGTAAAAAAAGCGCAACGGGTCTGCTGCCAAATCGCGCACAGCTGTGTTTCGAAATGTGTCTCGAGATCACGAACCGCACCCGAACGCATTGGCCACGGAGTAGGCGACATTATATTAGAACCAGAAATAACAACAGGTGACGAGGAACCCACCCCGTCCTGTTACAAAGTTATAAATTGGTGCAAGTAAAGGACTTTTTTTATTCACACAGGGACTGTATATGATGCTAGCCCTATACTTGTAGATAAATCCTCAGTGGATGCGCGATGTGGTCAGTGTCGAGATGGTCTTCTTTACTTTCCAGGACATGTCCTGGTACCTATCTTGGGACTGGGTTGATGCGTGAACCCAGGTCCATCTTGCTGATGGTCACTGAAACTACAGTGGTTCCAGGTATAAAGCGTGGTGGAACAAATTTCTCCCTTCTGGAATGTGAGTCTTTCTTTAATAATGACCAGAAACTACGGGACACCAGGCGTACAGCACTACTTCGACCAGGCAAGGATGCTATCCACTAAAACTACTGTGGCTTCACTGGATAATATATCAAATAAACCCCTTTTTGACACGGCTTAAAGTGCGTTGTACACGTGGTGCCAGTCCCATATCTTTATATCCAGCTAGCACCCTATGCGTGAGGTAGTTAGCAGCAGTCCGGCTGCCTTCACTTCTGTCAGAAAGTGAGATCTTCCTAGTTTCTGTCCAAGACGAGCGATCCAATAATGTCATAAGTCGGGTTGACTGACACTGGAGTTTAGTTGTGGGTGCAGTTTCAACTCCTTTATCCTTTAGCCTCCAGAGTCAAATGAGAAAATTCATGACAAATGTCTCTTGTAAGCTAATTGAAGTAACAGTCCCTAGTTACTAAAGCAAACAGTCAAGAAGTGGCTCGTAGAAAAGGTAATTTTAGCTGCTCTTTATACCCTCAGGAGTGAGAAAGTTACATATGCAGAATAAGTTTCTGCAGAAACAAGTACATGGGAATAATTAGCTCTTTGACTTAACAAGAAGATAACCTGACCACTCGCGATGTCTTCTCAGAGGCCCCCCCCCCCTGGTGGCGTACAGGCGGGATCGTAACCTCAGGGATGTGCTAGTCCATAGTAGTCTACTCCAACCTCATAAGTCTCTTCCTGTCACGGTGGCTTGCCTTCGATCACGTTGTAAGACCTGCCCACATGTACTTCAGACCCAGAGACTGGCATTCCTTAAAACGACTTTCCACATCCGTGAGTGTTTCTCATGCACGAGTCGCAGTGTTATCTATGCGATTACCTTCACACGTTGTGACATGAGATATATCGGGTTGACAGGTGTACGTCTTGCTGACAGATTTTGGCAACACCTTTCTGATATCAACAGTGGCGCCCAGAAAAAAGTATCCATGCACTTCAACAGTCCTGGCCACTGTGGCGTGGCTGACATACAGGTCAAGGCGACCAAATCGTGCGCATCCCACGAACGGGATCGTAAGACATTAAAAAACCGTCTCATCTTCGAGTTGGGTTCACTCTCCCCTCACGGCCTCAATGTCCAACACAGTTTCATTTAACTTCCAATCACCACCCCATCCCACCCCTAGTTGTATAGTCCACTATAATGGTAGTGTCATGTCCCTTGCAGGACTTTGCAGTCAACCCAGCATTATTTTTGCTGTTTGGGATTTCTTGACAAGTTTACATTAGGTGGTTTGCAATCGTTTTCTGAGCAACCGCTACTCATTCTCCTCTTTGAGGACCAACGCAATGAAATCTTCCGCAGCTGTGTTTTGAGCGCGGAACGAGAAATTGCTAATTGCGAATTCAGTCCGTGACATCTTCGCCAATCCTAACTTTTACCTTCCGCTCACATGGGCGCCTCTCCACTCTCACCCCCTTCCCGCTTATTCTCCAGCCGAATGGCTTAGCCAATACCTGAGCTTCTGACGGTAGTGACCTTTGACCCGTTGACCATACATCCGGTTCATATAATCCACTGATAGTCGTCTAACTCGCGTAAGTCGCTCCAAGCTAGGATACAGATTCAGATAAGTACCCTTAATATTGTCGTATAGTGTGTTGCATGTAGTTTTGTGTCGGTTTGTGTTTGTTTGTTCTGTGCTGACGAAGGCTTTGTCCGCAACGTGCAATTTGTTTCTTGTATATATATAAATCCCCCCTCCCCCAACTAACCATCATTTAAAGGAGCACTTACGTTTGGGATAATGTATTATTTTAAAAAGGCTATGTGCAGTCCGCGTCACCTGCCGTAATTTTACGGTTCTAGTGTAAGGTACTTCTACCCCAATTTGTCTGTACCGGTCTTCCCACACGAGACAATGCACAAAAGACTACACACTATTCAAATACTACCTCTAATATATCCCAGACCCATCCAATGACTGAACCCAACTATTTTTGTAATAACGAACAAAATAATACTTTTATTGATAGAACTTGAAGCTCTACATTCAGGATAGAAGATGACGGTGACAAGTGAGAGCAGTCATGTGGGTTGCTCTCATCACCAAGACTGCCTGACAGCAGAGCTAGGAACGCCAGGATGGTTGAGTTATCAGTGTCTCTCTCTGGATACGAGGTCACCTGATTGATGCAGAACTCCTGTATATACTTGATGGTCGTCAATGTCGTTGCGCTTCTTCACTGGTTCAGCTGGAGTAACAGTGCCTGCTCACTGTCTTCTGGAAAGTGGCTTAAATTAAATGTTTGCATATGGGGCTGGTTATCAACCAAGATAAGACAGAATATATGGTAATTTCAAGAGACGGAATGGCTAAAAACTCTGGCCACATACAAATAGATAATATGACCATTAAAAGAACGGAAACATACAAATACCTGGGTACAATCTTCAACTGCTCCAACATCATAAGGGAAGAAATACAAACTAGAATCAACTCTGGAAATAAGATATACTATGCACTACAACATCTACTAAAATCAAATGCGCTATCTCGTAACACCAAAATCACAATATACAAAACACTGATCAGACCAGTTGTGCTGTATGGCTCTGAAGCCTGGAGTAAAACGAAAGGAGACGAAACCTTGTTACAAACCTTGGAGAACAAAATTTTAAGACGCATCTTTGGACCCATTAGGGATACACAAAGTGGAGAGTGGAAAAGAAGAAGTAACAAAGACATTTATGATCTGTTTAAGTCCGCGCTAATCACTGGTATCATGAAGGCTAATAGACTACAATGGCTGGGGCATATAGAAAGAATGGAAGATAATAGGGAAACAAAACTCGCTTACACTCAGGAAATAAATGACCGTAGACCCCGAGGTGGACCAAGGAGACGGTGGAGAGATAATACATATACAGACCTACAAGCACTTGGAATCAACGACTGGCAAGAGAAGGTCCACCAGAGAGACAAATGGAGACGGATTGTATCTGCAGCAAAGAACCTCAAAGGCTTGGAACGTTGAAGAAGAAGAAGATATCCTTTACGGGACATCACTGTCAACATCAACATCTTTCAGCTGATTTTTTATTTCTTGGCAAGATTATGCTCAGTAGTTTGCCATTGCTTTCTGAGCGACCGGCTCCATACTCTCATAAGTCACTGGCGCGACTCGAACCGCTTCCAATTCTCGTGCGCTCACGTCAATCACGAGAGTATTCGGGGTTATGGAGAAAGCTGCTAACTCCTCGACCAGGGAGACGGGCGGAAAGTGGCTACTATGAGTTAATGTCTTCTGAAATTTTTCTCATCTGATTTCATTCGAAGCCATCTCTCTCTCTCTCTCTTTCTCTCTCTCTCTCTCTCTCTCTCTCTCTCTCTCTCATCTCTCTCTCTCTCTTCTCTCTCTCTCTCTCTCTCCCTCTCCCTCTCTCTGTGTGGACTATGGACACTGGAATCGAACAGGGAATCCTGTAACACCACAAAACGGGTGAACGTCCTCCGTTATAGTACAGATTACCCCTCCTTCTTCCGTTATAGTACGGATACCCCTCCTTCTGCATCACCTTTCACCCAAAACTCTCCTTTCAACGCGTTAAGAAAATACCACTATCCTAGGTCTGTGCAACAAGATATCCTCTCTGATAGACTGGACGTATTTGACCAAATATATAATTAACCAACATAACTTATTTGTTGATTAAACCCTGGTTCCAGACCCTGTTTATCGGGTTACGAGCCAGAAGACACCTGTAGATATTCAAGACCATGGAGACATGTAAGGCCACACAGACTAACGCACTCTGTTAAATTACGAAAGGCAAGTGTGTTCACAATGACATAACAAACTAGCGTACCCTGTCACTCCGACAAGGGTAGGAGTGAGTACAAAGACAACACCATGCGCCTCGCACTTTGATAAGTTACGAAAGAAAATATTGTCAACAAGCCTCTCATTAATTTAAAAATAGTTATAGTGCCACTATTACATATAAAGCTTGTCTTTATTATTTATTAAGGCACTGAAGAAAGATAGTACCTGGTTTAATTATTTATGCAGAAAGTTTTCGAAATTAAGCATCGAAAAACTGAAAGCTGGAATTTTTAATGGACCTCAGATTAGAAATTTAATAAACGATCAGAGTTTTATTAATTCGATGAACACAACAGAGTCCACATCCTGGTCTTCAGTTGTGTTAGTTGTGCTAAACTTTCTGGGCAACTTAAGAGCAGACTAAATTAGCTGAAAACATGCTGTCGAGTTTTTGTAAGCTTGGATGCCTCCATAACTATTTACATTTCTTTCCCGAGAATCTTGGCGACTTTATTAAGGAGCAAGGTGAAAGATTTCACCAAGATATAAGAACACTGGAAGAGAGATACCAGGGATTTTGGGATGCTCACATGGTGGCAGATTACTGTTGGAACTTTAAGCATGACTGTCGGGGCATATCACATTCCAGGAAGTCCTCGAAAAGAATCTTTTTGTGTGTTGACTACAGATGAAAAATGCTAGTGATAACGTTTTAATACATGTTTAGTGTTTTATATGAAGGCAATAAATGCACAGTAATTACATATAATATGAATAATGCATATTACAGTAAAAATGCCACTTATGGCACATAAATTTAGGCTTGTACATAACAATTGCCCTACTAAGAAGGTCATTCTCTGTCATCTCAAAATCTAGAGCTAATAGTAAAAAAGTATGATTACATGTTTGAAATCAGCAACACACAATTACCCAAGAACATCTATACAATTTAAGGCACTAAAATATGTGTAGGCCTGTGTAATCTGGTGGGTTGGCAAATCTGACAGCTTTTCCTGGCTCTCTATCCCTCGCTCTCTGTCCGTCTCTCTCTCTCTCTCTCTCTCTCTCTCTCTCTCTCTCTCTCTCTCTCTCTCTCTCTCTCTCTCTCTCTCTCTCTCTCTCTCTCGTTTGATTCAGATTATTTTTTTGCGGAGACGGTCTCGGTTGGGTTCTCTTCCTGTGAAGTCTTTGGTGAACTGCTGGGGTGCTTTTTTTTGCTGTTGTCTTGACTGACTTCTATTTCTATTTCTGTCTTGCTGGCTTCTCCTATTTACACATCTATGCTGTTTGCTTCAGCTGTAAAGATCTCCGCTGTAAATATGTCGGGAAATGTTATTTTCTGGTGTAGATGTAGTCGTACTGCTGTGTGTCGCTGCAGGATCAACAGCTCCACTTGTCTTCTTCGCCCCTGCTTTCTTCTTCCTGGCTGCGAAAATAACGTCTGCGTACATTGCGTCTCTTGGCGGCATTACACTTTCACTTGGCGATGATACTTCTTGAGAGAGAGTCGAAGGGTGAGAGAAGTGCTGTTTGAAAGGCTCGCCATTTTTAAATTGTTTTCGTTCCTTTTGTAATTTTCGTCTTCTTTGCCTTTTTCACTTTGAATGGTTATTTTGACCCTTCATGTCCAGTATTATTTAACCCCGCCCTCAATTTTCTCCTGTCATTCATCCAAGAATGGCCCCTCCTCAGACATGTTATTGACATTTCGTAATGCATTCCAATCTGCTGTTTACACCCTCGCCTTCCATGTTGCAATCAGTTATGTGTCGTCTCCACAATGAAGGTTGGCTGCAACACTGTACATTGTCAAATTGTCGTTCGTCCGTCTCTTGATGTTATCTTCTTATGTGTATCGTTGTCTAACTCTTGCTTGCTTGCCTCCAAACTTACCCTTCAGTATGGTTTTTATAAGAGTGTTATGTCTTTTAACGAGGCCGAAATATTTCATTTGCCTCTTTTTATTTCTTCCAACAGTTCTCTTGTCATTTCCAGTTTTTCTAGAACCGCTGTTTTTTTTTTATTGTTTCCATGAAATACAACACATTCTTTTCCATATCCACTTCTCCGGAGCCTTTATTCAACTTTCTAATTGCTTGTTCATTGTCCAGACTTCCGCACCATATAGTAGTGCTGAGTATACGTTACATTTGACAGTTCTTACATTAACGTGTCGTTAATCTTTCTAGATGTTAGAGTTATCGACAATTGAATTTCTAATCTGCATTGAGCAAATATGGTGTCAGGGCACGTGGTATCAGCCAGCCATTGTAAGTTCACAGACGTGTCAGGTTACAAGTCGCCACTCAGACAGAATGTCCATGTCGACATGTATATGATGGGTACATTTCAGCGTTTTATGACTCCAGATTGTCTCAAGGTTGTTATTTACACTTTTATGGCCTCTCCGCTGCTCAACTGGGGTAACTTATGATGTCAACTTGAGATGTTGCAATCGTTGCAGAATTCACAATGTGTTCGCTTTATCGGTTGGCAGATTTACTTGCGTAACATTTCCTCATAGAATTCTAAACGCTGATCAGTGCGGCGAAGTTCCATTTATCCATTTCCTTATTTAGCCCTGGCTTTAAACCTTTGTTAAGGAATGAGAGATGAATTCAGGTTCTACCAGAAGCAGCTTTCTGCGACAACTTCCCAAAAAATGTCCTGCTACCGGATTCCAGCACGGCCGAATGGATAAGAGTGCCTTTTCTTAAATTTCTGGCGTGATGATGCTGGGGTAACGGGTTCAACACCTACACCGGTCAGTTGGACTAAAATGTTGACTTCTCGTCATTGACTTGGGGATGTAAATTACAAGTACCGCTGAAGTCCTGCAAATGACAACCGTAAACTGATTAGAGAAATTAGACTTAGACAGTCAACATTTTTGGGCACGTTTAGAGAAGACATAACTAGAGAACTTGGTAACTACTGGCAAAATTGAGGGAAAAAGAATAAAAGTTAGGCAGAGAAGTAAATATCTGGAAAGCTTGGCCACGTGGCATGGTCTGGACAAGAACACAGAGCTGATCCACGACTCTGGTGATCGTGTAAGATGGTGAAACACGACTGCTCCAGCTTATCAGCATGGCAGATGATGATGATGATGAAGTCTGAATGGGTTCGCCTGATGGCGAGGGACACTGGTAATAAGGAAAGCTAATCAACATGTAAACATCAGTCCAGTGCACTAGAAGTAGTAGGGAAGCGGCCTGTGGCAAACAAAATGTCCAATACATGGAAGTGAGAAATTTAAGCAGCCATGTGCAAGACGTGGCCATTCCTTAGGTGAGCACAGAACCAGAGCGCAATGTGTCGGCACTGCAATTTTGGAAGCCTCCTTACATAGTGGTAAATGCCCATGGACTGCCCCAGCCTTCCCTTGAGGGCTCACCCTGAAGTCTTCGACCGTTCTGACTTGACCACGTGGGATGTGGACGGCACCACAACAGTGAGCAACAAGCGGAAAGGCTAACACGGATTTAAAAAAAAAAACCCGCAAAAGGCGGGTGTGCCGGCCTAAGGGTGCAAATAAAATTGGCACAACACAATAAAAAAAACCCACTCCGGATGAACGCAGTAGAAGAAGAAGAAGAAGAAGAAGAAGAAGAATAAGAAGAAGAAGAAGAAGAAGAAGAAGAAGAAGAAGAAGAAGAAGAAGAAGAAGAAAAAGAAGAAGAAGGAGAAGGAGAAGAAGAAGGAGTAGCACGTGAGTAGACTACACTTGAGTCCAGATTAATAGTAAAACCCCACCCCGGTGCAGATTCGAACTCTATATCCATTGGGCCAGCAGGCGGACACCTGCTCACTATAGCATCGCGCCTCCCGTGGGAATGTAACGTTTACATCAAATGAGATCTGGGGACGCAGAGGTGTCTCCAGGGCACCAGGGCCAAGTTCTATACTGGCCGAGACCTACTAACACGTCCTGGTCGCGCGTTCTGGGCAACAGTTCCCTTCGGGGTCCTGGCTAACGTAGTAGGATCGCTGATTCTTCCGAAGTTGGAGAGTATCTGCCTGCACGGCGAGGCACCACAAGTCTGCACACCAATAAGCCAGACATGGGACAACGGATACTCACGAAAACCTCAGTCCGGTATGACATCACACTGATGTTGGACAACAGGATGTCTTCATCCGACATACAGGACTTCACGCTGGAGTTCACAGCCAGCGTTGAGTTGAGTTAAGAACCGACATTACTGCACTCAGGACATTCCCATACGTGCTCCGTCCCCTCGTTCAACAGACAACGAAGAGTCATACTAGGAATCGTTCCCACCGCTATCTGATTAAAAGTTCTCCTGGTCTTCCCTCTCAGTTTTGAGATTCTTCCAGGACCCCTGCCGATCCCCCGCAATCTCATTATTTTCACATATGGGTTCTCAGTCTGTTACTCCGCCTTCTCCACCTGGTCCCACAAGCGAACGACCACCTCCCCCTTGTCCATAGGCAAACTACCACCAAGAGGTGAATTCCCTGCTAGCCTATCAGCCTGTTCATTCCCCCGTACACCCGCATGGCCAGGGCAAAATATCCATACAGTTCTCACAATCTGTTGACCTCTGAAGCGACGAGAGCCATTCCACACGAAACATTTCTTTCTTCACCTTACTAAGCATACTCTTTGAATCCCTAATGAATACAACGTGTTTTGCAGTGGTTTCATCTAGCCACCGGAATGCCTCTGTTACTGCCTCCACCTCCATTCTCACAGCCAGCAAACACAAGCAAACAGCAATAATAAATAATAATAATAATCTCAAATGACAACTAGTATAATAAACTTTCTCCTAACTTGGGACGTTACATATACATTAACTAGTTGTAATTGTTATGTGTGAAATTAGCTTTAGTGAGCCATCATCATCATCATCATCATCATCATCATCATCATCATCATCATCATCATCATCATCATCATCATCATCATCAACATCATCATCATCATCATCATCATCATCATCATCATCATCATCATCATCATCATCATCATCATCATAATCATCATCATCATCATCAATATCATCATCATCATCATCATCATCATCATCATCATCACCACCACCACACCACCACCACCACCACCACCATCATCATCATCATCATCATCATCATCATCATCATCATCATCATCATCACCATCATCATCATCACCATCACCATCACCATCACCATCACCATCACCCATCACCATCACCACCATCATCATCACCATCACCATCATCATCATCATCATCATCATCATCATCATCATCATCATCATCATCATCATCATCATCATCATCATCATCATCATCATCATCACCATCATCACTGTCACCAACTGGCTGGTGTTACATCCCAGATGGGCAACCACTCAGCCAAAATCATTTTCTTCTACTGGTGGTTAGTTCTGGATGTAGTTTGAGATCCCCTAACTCTGTCAGAAGGGACTAATTACCACTGACTAATCCCAGAGAGAAAACGTGGAACAAATGTCTGTTATGCTGACTTAAGACACTGTCCCTGATACTCAAGAAAACAGCCAAGAAGTGGCTCGTTGAAGATAGAATATATCTATATAGATTTGGCTGTACTTGGTATCACCAGAAGTGAGAAAGGAGGAGTTAAGACATGCAACGTAATCTGGTTACTTATGACTGCATAGGCAAGATACCTCCCGGACATAGATTCCCACTTCTGGACAATATGTGTGAACCCCCACTAAATGATACAATAATGTGTGTACTTGATACGCTACACAAACATTTATAAACATTTAGAATTATACAGACAAATTGAGTTTTAAAATACAACAACTGTGTTTATTATTGCTATTGATGATCATATGATGATGATGATTATATTATGGTATACGTAACTTAAGAGGTCACATAGGTCATGCTTCCCCCAGTGAGACGCAGTTCACTGTCAGATTGAAGGAGTCCAAATTGGTCCCTCACAAGGCTAAGTCACTTCCTGATATGGGTTGTTGACTGTCCATTGCTCCTAAGAGATCTGGAATGAAACGAACGGAGATGGGTAGTATCTACGTCTACACATCTCAAAACACATATGTCTATACATTCATATAAACATACATTCAAGTCATAATATATGATGGTATGATGATATATATGATGGCATGTTACATAAACATATATCAGTTCTAAATAAATAATATATATATGTATATATTCATAAAACTATTTAGAACCTCTATAGCTCAAAACATACATATTCACATACATTTATGTAATGGAGGTGTTTCCCATATAAGTTCACCTCACTTACTCTTCCCTTTCTGATTCATTCATACTGTCTTGTCGGAAGGACTGGTCGCACAGTCCTGTCGAACATTAAATGCCTTCCCTGAATCTGTCTGGGATATTGAATGTCCTAAGTCATGTCTGTCCTCATGCAGACATCATGCAGACAAGGTGAACTAGTGCCATTCCTCAAACCAAGTGGTTTCACCACAATCTTGGTAGGCACTCAAAGTGTTGGTCCAAATAATCAATGTTAATTGGACGCTATCAAGAGACTGGTAGCTCTCAGGAATTTCTCCTAAGTAGTCAGTCTCCCCAATGTTTAACATCATACAGGATGAATCTAAATGTATCTCCTGTACATGAATAAGCCACACGCTCATGTAGCTTGGATAATGGATTTCTCCAAATTATCACATACAACAAATCAGACAACCAAGTGGTGAATGAAAGAAGAAGATAAAGTTCACAGTGTAATAGTAAATCTAGAAACTGGAACATTAAGTACAAAGAAAATCCACGAGTGTAAAGTTTGGGAGAATATGTAGAAACAGGAAACTACACAAGCCTTCAGACTAGCAGACAAACTAATCAGAGTAATGGTATTACCTGGGTTATAGCTAGGAAATCCTGTCATACGACTTCGTACAGAAGTCCAACAGAACGAAATGTTAATATTTCTCCAGTAGGTATCCTAAGAATGCTATTGTAAATTTGCGTCTGAAGTCTTGCTGGCCATGCATGTAGTTTTATTCTCTTCAGCCCTGGCTAGTTTTCACGTTGGCTAATTAATATGTCCCATATTAATTAACTCCGCCTATTTTTCCATGTACGATGTCGGGATGGATTAAGTCCCAAACTTGTCTCACCCCTCCTCCTTTCCTGTGGACGGTAGTTTCATGTGTCAATCAAATTGACCGATGCCCCCCACGCCTGAAACAATGAAACATGCTTTGGCGGCAATGTAGTTGCGTCATTACATTCCAATCTGCTGTTAACACCCGCCTTCCTGGGTTGCTGGAAAAAAGGTGTCAGCCATGTGTTCCTACTTTGCCGCTGTATTGCAGTGAGGTGTTAGGCATCTGGTTCTAATTTCTCCCTTGTGGTGGCAATTACAGACGTTGTCCTGGCTCCACAAAGTCTGGACTTTTAGATAAGGTGTTAGGCCTGCATTATATTGCCGTCTTTGGATCACACGGTTTTCCCCTGAGTAGCATGTCCATGTATCAATTCATCTCCAGCCCAGATTTCACACTTTTCGGTCTTTCTCTCCCCTGGTACTGAAAACAATGAGTTTTCAACCTTTGATAGCGCCCGCCGCCGACTGGTGCCGTGATGTCTGGGTTTTACGTTTGATCTGGACATCAAAGCTTTCTCAGACCTAGCATTACAGAAATGATGGGGCGTGCGTGGTCAAAATGTAATTTTCTCTTGTTTTCAATCTCTGTTAGTTTTTCCTTATTCCTTGGTTGGGGACTAGATTATTTTCTGGTGGACAATTATTCTTTTACTTAGAGAATGATAGAATAATTCTTGTGGGCTCTTTAATTCCTTTCAAACTTGTGTCATTTGGATGCTGCCGGGGCTGTCCCGTCACAATCACCATCATCACCATCATCATCATCATCATCATCATCATCATCATCATCACTAAGCCAGGCATTTGCAGACCGTTGCTCTCATCACATATCTAGATCCTACACCAGCTCCCTCAACTCATGTAGTTTCCGGTACGGTATGTTATCGATGTCCTCGTGTCCTCCTCCATGATGGCCCGGGCTGTCTTATCTGTGAGAACTCATTATTTCCATTACTTAGTTAGTTCGTACAATCTCATCTCCATGAATTCACACAAGAGGCGTATCTGTGTTAACAGTACAATAGTTAGTGGAGAACCACTCCGCTGTTAGTGTTTGGGGAGTCTGTGTTGCACTGACATTACACCAGTGGATGATACGATCAACTTCATCCTGTTTCGCACTTGCAGGCTGATGTCTCTCTGTTTCCAGTCAACACACCAGAACTACGCTGGGAATACTGTCATTCCTCCCAGATCAAGCTGTCGTTCGGAGATGATCATATCTAACTGCTTTAATTAACACAAACATGTGTGTAAATCTCCAAACAATCTAGTGCACTGACTTGGCGTTCAGATGGTCGTGGATTCAAATTTTATTCGAGGCTGGTGAATTTTCGTGATAACATGACCTGAGGTAGAATACTACTCATAAATAAGTACCAGAAAATGTTCTTGAAAGTAAGGCGGTCGGGCAGTAGCGTGGAGGCTGGAGGCTTGCATAACAGTCTGGTAGTAATGGGTTTGAATCTGCATTGTTGTCTCGAATGGAATCTGTCTAGAGGAAGCAAATCGTGCACAAATGAACCTCGGAGTCGGAGGAGGAATCAAAAAGTGGAATCCGCACCAAAGCGGAATTTGTAAATGGACCTGGGCTGCTAGATCGATCTAGCCTTAAATGGGTACTATGAAGTAAAGCCGAGGGGGGTGTGACTGAACACATCAACTATTGATTACCCATTGATCTATAAAATATGTGATTAGCACCATATGTCAAATACCCTTTAAAGTGCATACAAGGAACGGACATCACTTTACTAAGTTGGGTCACCTCACAAGAATGCCCTGGTATCATCTTTCACAAAGAGCCACACTGAAAAAATATAATGGATTCAGAGCAAAGGGAAGACCAGGTGAAAGTCGGAGTGATCGTATAAAGAACAAATATAGAGAAATGAATACAAACGTACACAGAGCATTAGAAAGAGCGTATAGAAGATCCTTACACCCCCCAACCCCCTCCCACACACACATACATTTCGCTGAGGTAAATGGAGGTAGCGAAGAAGACAAAGATAAAGAAGAAGAAGAAGAAGAAGAAGAAGAAGAAGAAGAAGAAGAAGAAGAAGAAGAAGAAGAAGAAGAAGAAGAAGAAGAAGAAGAAGAAGAAGAGAAGAAGAAGAAGAAGAAGAAGAAGAAAAAGAAGAAGAAGAAGAAGAAGAAGAAGAAGAAGAAGAAGAAGAAGAAGAAGAAGAAGAAGAAGAAGAAGAAGAAGAAGAAGAAGAGGAGGAGGAGGAGGAGGAGGAGAGGAAGAAGAAGAAGAAGAAGAAGAAGAAGAAGAAGAAGAAGAAGAAGAAGAAGAAGAAGAAGAAGAAGAAGAAGAAGAAGAAGAAGAAGAAGAAGAAGAAGAAGGAGAAGAAGAAGAAGAAGAAGAAGAAGAAGAAGAAGAAGAAGAAGAAGAAGAAGAAGAAGAAGAAGAAGAAGAAGAAGAAGAAGAAGACTAAGTTGGCGCGAACCTTTGAGATTCGATCACTGCCTGTGAATGTAACTCTCATGTGATCGCTCTGCTGCATGCCCACCTTGTAGCGGTAGAGGCGCCTGTGTGCTCCAATGACCAGCTGAGCTATGACGATGATGGCGCAGTAGGGCCTCCTCCCATGTCGGACAGATCAAGGGGTAGGGACCAGAAGAAGCCATACACAAACCTTCTGCCTTGTGGGGACAGTCAAAGGCTAAAGAAATAAAATCCGAATTTTTATTAGGGTCGAAGTCGGATATACAGAGCCACAGGCTTGGCGAAACTGCAACGCAATTCACTTGATGATGGTGTAATGTCACTTCATCTTGTCATTGACCTCTCCGGAAGGGCTAAGTGGTAATTGTTAACGGATTCAGCGCTAAACAAGAAATAGGTTTGGATCAAACAAAAATGGATGGCGAAATGGATGATAGAAATGGATGTTGTAAGCATAAACAATGCATATTACGCATGGTACATTCACATGGGGAAAAAAAAAAACATTGTCAAATGAAAGTTGTAAACATAAACAGTGCATATTGCAATGTTGTGAGACACATCCCCCATCCACCCTCACACGCCGCAGCCACCCACACATCCCTCATCCACCCACACATCCCCCACCCACCACACCCCCATCCACCCACACATACCTCCACGCACTCACACAGACTCAGGCAAACATACATGCCGCCACTCACCCACACACATTTCCCCACCCACACACATTTCCTCACCCACACATACATCCCCCACCATCCCATAACTGACACGCACACACCCACCCACCTATTCTCCACCACCCACCCACACACCCGCAACCACTCAGCAAAACCATGCCTTTATAATGCATCAGACAGATAGCTAGCTAGATTATCAGACAGATAGACAGACAGATAGCTAGATGATCAGCCAGATAGGCAGACAGATAGCTAGATGATCAGACAGATAGTCACAGACAGATGGCTAGATGATCAGACAGATAGTTAGACAGATAGCTAGATGATCAGACAGATAGTCAGACAGATAGATAGATGGTCAGACAGATAGACATAAATATAGCTAGATGATCAGACAGATAGTCAGACAGATAGAGAGATGATCACACAGATAGACATAAATATAGCTAGATGATCAGACAGACAGTCAGACAGATAGATAGATGGTCAGACAGATAGACATAAATATAGCTAGATGATCAGACAGATAGTCAGACAGATAGAGAGATGATCACACAGATAGTCAGACAGATAGCTAGATGATCAGACAGAGAGTCATACAGATAGCTAGATGATCAGACAGATAGCTAGATAGACAGACAGACAGCTAGATAGACAGGCAGACAGCTATATGATCAGACAGCTAGCTAGATAGACAGACAGGCAGATAGTGACTGCACTAGCCAAGCGGCCTTAATTCCTCAGGCTCAAAGACCCCCCTGCTATACATCGCAAGGTACTATATTTGGTAGTAAATGACAGTTTTCAATGACAGTCGGTGTGGCACTTGTTATTAGCTATTTGGAATTTACTGGTATACCAAAAGGAGACTAACTGTTATACTAGAGTTTTATTATTATTATTATTTCTATTATTAAGGGGGAAGGTAATCCGTACTGACATAGTGTTCGAATAATTTGCGATTTTATGTATAGGGATTGGTGATGTCTTTGATTTCTAATGTAAGATTGTTCCACAGCTGAGCTGCAGAGTACGTTAAGCTTGTTTTGTATAAGTCTATCCTAGGCTTTAGAATGTGTAATATATTTAATCGTTTATTGTGTCTAGCATTACATTTAAACCATAGCCGAAGGTAATTTGGGGCATTCCGGTATAGGATTTTGTGAAGTTTGGCCTTATTTAACAGCAGGAGTTTGCGGAGTTGTAGTAACTGAAGGCGTGTATGCATGCTAGGATTGTTAGTTTAAATTAAACTCATGGCCCGTTTCTGGAATGAGTAAAGTCGCTTGGATTTGAACAACCGTCCCAGATTGTAGAGCCCTAGTCAAAATGTGTTTGTATGTGAGAAGTATAGAATATTTTCCTTGTGTCCTCATCAAGGAAATTTTTAATTTTGGCAAGTTGGTAGACTGTTTTTCGCTGTTTGTTTAACGAACGCTTTAACGTGGGGATTAAACGTTAGGTGCCTATCAATGAAATAGCTAGATGATAGGACAGATAGCTAGATAAATAGACAGATAGATAGCTAGATGATCAGACAGATAGTTAGATGATCAGATGGAAAGCTAGATAGATAGACAGATAGCGTATATATATATATATATATATATATATATATATAGACGGACCAATACAACATCAAGATTAACAGACAGATAGTCAGGCAGGCATACAGATAGACAGATAGACAGAGAGACTGTAATCACTGTCATTTTTATTTCTGGAAAGTGTCTGTGACAACCATAGTGATACCCAACGGCAATCTGGCAACTTGTCCCAGGCAATTCTTGTTCACACCATTCTCCGACAATAATAAGTAATAGTGTTCAATAAATTCATAGAGATTGAACTGCACCTAGTGCTGGGAATATTGAGTTCGCATGTAAATAGCAATGTACGTATCGACATACAGTTTATATCGACACGACGTTCCTGCATAGAAAACTAATACACGAGGTCCAGGTTGAAGGAGATAGTCCTCGGACAGAAAAGGTTCATACTCACAAGGCGCATCTCACGTATAGTCTGTACAGAAATGAATGCCTTCATTCGCGATCAGTTATTTTGAAAACTGTCTGTTGCATCGTTATGAAATTTTTCTGCCGTCTTATATTTACCACCACCCAAGGAATATGTCTTTGATAGGTCCAAAAGCAACTTAAATCATGGAAAGAGGCGACATTTCTTGATGTTTGGTGAAAAACTAGTGATTTCTCGCTAACAAACTTGTTTTAGAGCAATGCCCCGTTCCACTACGCGAGGCTCTTGTCACAAGGCCAATCCCATGTCCCACGATGTCGCACGAGAAAATTAACTATTCAACGCTAATGTTTCCGTGTGAAGACGTAATACATTTAATAATGTGCACTTCAACTCTGACCCGTAAATTATATACTGAATATAAACAAACTTTGAAATCTGCTGTACAATCTCCAGAACAATTTTTTTTTTGTTGGGTGGACATAATGATAAGGTTTTACACACACAAACACATCGTGATTGTAACTGACTCAGAAAGCATGCTAAGTAGGGTGAGGACAGGCAAGCTTCGTGCAGAGTGGCTGCTTCGCTTCGGAAGTCACGGGTGACAAGCATCGTCTGGATCTTTTCTCCGGGACATGCTGGTGTGCTGGGGAATGAACAGGCGGACAGATTGGCTGGCTCTGCAAAACTTGGTGGAGTATTGATGCATGATAAAGCAGACGTGGTTGCGACATTGTGGGAGCACGTGTACACCTCGGAGGAGCAAATGGATCACCATGGTCTGGCAAGAATGCGATAGCGAGGAGTGACGAGGGGATCTGGCCGACGATTGACGCTCAGAGGAAAGGCGAGACGGACATATAATCAGATTGCTACTGGTACTATTAGTGTTGGAACTCTTCGCCGGCTGCTGAGGATGGGGACGGAGCGCTTATGGGAATGCCCCGAATGCTGTTATGTCGGTTCCTAAATCAATCAATCAATCAATCAATCAATCAATCAATCAATCAATGATAAGGTTATATGCTAAATCTCATCATTTTCCCTCAGTTGGTTACTGAGATATGGAATTTTTTATTGGGGCAGACAAAAGTAAACAGACTATAGTCAAATATGATTGAATATCACGGGGTGAATAATTCAGTACGTTTCCTTCAGCTTTAGAACATATTGTCATGGTTATCCAGACGCATTCACCTTGGCAGCGTGACTTCGGTTTGAACCCGACGTTATCTTGAGACACGACGTTTGCAGACAGAGAACTTGTACATGTGGTCAAGGTTAAGAGTTATGGCCTTGTACAAAACAGGATGCAGGCATAAGAAGGCACCAAGATTATTCCAGCCAAGACAATGTGGTCTAGATCAGGGACGCAGAAACCCCGTCCTAGATTTACGTAACCGTGAAGGTGCCTTGGGTAAAATTAACCACTTAGAAAACACGAAGGCTAGGTCGGCTTGAGAAAATTACAATTGAAAAAAAAAAGGATATTCGGCGACAAGCATTCAATATTCGTCCATGTTGTCGGATATAGAACTGCGGTGTCAGTATTTCTTTTCAACAATAGGTATAGATGTTCCTGTTGCTCTTTCGTTGATAGCATATCTATGTGTATATAGTTAACTCATTGGCACCTTGCCGTCTTGACAGACGATAGTTTGTGCTTCAAAAAGGCATAATAACTACTACCCATGGCGGTAGCGAATGTGACTGATAAGGCCAATTCGCGCTGTAAATGTTCGTCCACAGTGGGTGCATGTGAACACATGGTCATTTCCACCATCATGCACCATCTTACGTCTCACACGCTCGATGTGTGACTTATCTGCAATAATTTTCTCCTTTGTCTTTATTCCATTTCTGATATTTGCCCTCCATGCAACACGTTCAGCGGCGACTTGCTCCCAGTGTGCATTATCAATGCCTGTATCAATCATGTCCCGCTTACACACATCTTTGTATCGTAGTAGAGGCCGACCCTGAGATCTCTTACCCATCTGTAATTCACCAAAAAAGATGTCCTTTGGTATTCTACCATCATCCATCCTCCTAAGATGTCCTATCCATCTAAGTCTACGAAGACTGAGCATGGAATAAACCGTCACACAACCTGATCTTTCCAATACTTGATTTTGTCTTGCCACTTAATACCAAGTATTCTTCGCAGACACCGCATATGAAAGCTGTTTAAACGTTTCTCTTGGTGTGAGTAAGTTGTCCAGGTTTCACTGCCATAAAGAAGAGTACTAAGGACACAGGCTTGATAGACAAGGACTTTTGTTTTGGCAGTAAGCTTCCTGTTCTCCCAGACTCTTTTTCTTAACCTGTTCATTGTTGTTGCTGCCTTACCAATCCTGATGTTGATTTCCTGATCTAGGGATAATTTGCTATTTACCACTGATCCTAGATATGTAAAATGGTCTACTATCTCTAGTTCGGCGTCGTCAATAAAGATTGATGGTACCCCATGTGCACCTTGTGACATAATCTGTGTCTTCTTTTTGCTAATTGTTAAATCAAATTCAGAACAAGCATTGGAGAATGCAGATAGAATTTGTAATTCTTCCTCAGAGTGTGTCGTAACTGCAGTATCATCTGCAAAAATCAACTCTCCTAATTGTGGTCTTGGCCTTCAATCTCTGAGCATTGTGGAGGCCGCCATCTGAGCGTGAGTGAATTTATATACCACCATCCGTGATCACGAAAGGCATATTTCAGTAGAAGTGAAAAATATATTCCAAAGAGTGTGGGAGTTAGTACAAATCCTTGCTTAACTCCACTCTTGATTTCAAACTCTTCTGAAGTTGCACCATCAAACTTAATTATACCCTTCATGAATGTGTAGAACGATTCCACTATGGACAGAAGAGTTGGTGGGCAGCCAATCTTCTTTAGTGCCTTGAACAGACCCTCACGACTGACCAAATCAAATGCCTTTGTGAGGTCGATGAAGGCAATACACATTGGTTGATTCTGTTCATGGCATTTTTCTTGCATTTGTCGCAATGAGAGTATCATATCAATGGTAGACCGGTTCTGTCGAAAGCCACACTGTGATTCGGGGTAGACTTGATCTCCCAGGACTTGAAGTCTGCGTAGAAAAATTATGGCAAATACTTTTCCAACAATACACATAAGTGAGATACCCCTATAGTTGTTGCAGTCGCTCCGATCGCCCTTGTTCTTGTACAGTGTTATGATGCTTGAATCTTTGAAATCCTGTGGGACTTGTCCTTCGCGCCAGCATAGTTCTATTAGCTCATATATCTGTAGAGTGAGTGTGTCTTGCCCTTTCCTGATCACCTCTATTGGAATCCCATCCTTACCTGCAGCCTTGCCAGATGCAAGTTCATTTATAGCACACTTAACTTCTGTTATGGTGGGAAGTGTGTCCAGGTGGTCAAGAGTTGGTAGAGCTTCTATGCCGTTGAGGGCATCATCTGCTAGTTTGGTCACAGTTGAGTAAAGCTCCAAATAGTGCTCTACCCATCTGTCCATCTGCTGTTTCTTATCAGTTATGATTTCTCCAGTCAAGGTTTTCAATGGTGCACTTCTTTTGATCATTGGACCACATGATTTCTTTATCCCTTCATACATGCTTCTGATGTTTCCCTTATTACTTGCATTTTGAATGGACTCACATAGTTTGATCAAATAGTCATTTGCACACTGCCTGGCAGCCTTTTGCACATCCTTCCTAGCTTGCTTCAGCTCACTGTGATGTGTGTATTGCTGCGTGGTTGCGGGTGTGTGGGTGGATGGTGGAGAATATGTGGGTGGGTGTGTGCGTGTCAGTTATGGGATTGGTGGGTGATGTATGTTTGGGTGGGGAAATGTGTGTGGGTGGGGGATCGGTGGGTGGGTGGCGGCATGTATGTTTGCCTGAGTCGGTGTGAGTGCGTGGAGGTATGTGTGGGTGGGAGGGGTGTGGTGGGTGGGGGATGTGTGGGTGGCTGAGGGATGTGTGGGTGTGTCTCACAGCATTGCAATATGCACTGTTTATGTTTACAACTTTCATTTGACAATGTTTTTTTCCCCCATGTGAATGTACCATGCGTAATATGCATTGTTTATCCTTACAAAATCAATTTTACAATGTTTTTTTCCCTATGTAAATGTAACATGCACATTTTATGAATGAAAGATGAGTCGTCGAAAGGGCCGAATGTAAGACGGGCTTGCGTGCCCAATTTGTTACCCTTTTAAAATAAAGTTCGTTCGTTCGTTCGTTCACTCAGAATGTTACGCGTTGTTCTTTCCTTGTTTCTTAAGAGAGCTATCTTCTTCTGATCAATCAAGGGCTGCAGTGTCTGGCTGTTTGCCGCAAACCAGTTCTGCCTCTTATGATCCACAGTGCCGTAATCCTTTACGGCAGTTTTATAAAGAGTTTCCTTAAGTTTACCCCACTTTTCATTTACTGTACAATTTTATGGTGTATCAGTGAAAGCGTCTTCAAGTTAATGTTGAAACTCAAATCACTTTCAGGATCGTGAGTGTTAATAAATAATCCTGGGGCTAGATTTGTGTTTAGCTGTGTAGATTCTCTTTGGTCTCAGTCTAACCCTTGCAACAACCAAAGAATGATCCGTATCACAGTCAGCACTGTGGTAACTTTGAGCCAATGATGTATGGTTCAGATGTTGTCTCCGTGTGATGATGAAGTCCAGCTGATGCCAATGGCCGGATCTTGAATGTTTCCATGTGACCTTATGCAGCTCGTTTGTTTTAAAAAGGAGTTTGTAATACATAGGTCATTTCTGGTCAATGTTCCAGCAGCCTTTGCCCATTTTTATTCGACCGATGTTGTATTTTCCAAGGCACACTGGCCATGAACTCGACTCCTTGCCCACACGAGCATTGAAATCACCGAGTATATAAATGTAGTCGGAGTTTGGAACTGCCTTGATCACAGATTCTAACTCCTCATAGAACGAATCCTTCACATCATCAGAGGAATCGAGTGTCGGTGCATATGCAGTAAAATGGAGGCAAAACCACAAGAGGTTGCCAAGCGCAGGGATAACAGTCTTTCATTACATCCTGCTGGAATTTCAATCATTCCCAGTACGAATTCTTCACTGCAAAGCCCACACCGTGTTGCCTTTTTTTCTGCCTACCCTCTGCCCTTCCAAAAAAAAATGTAATATTTTCCCTGAGTGACCCTTCCTCAGCGAGGCGAGTCTCTTGCAGGCCAGCAATATCAATGTTAAGACGATTGAGTTCGGCATCAATCACAGCCGTTTTTCTCACATCGTCAATATTAGTCAAGTCAGTGAAAAATCCTGGACATATGGTTCTTACGTTCCAGGTTGCAAGCCGTAGCTTGAGGTTTCTATTTTTCTTTTTATTAGTACCTGTTGCATTGGTTTTTACAGTCTGCGATTCGGATTTTGTCCTAGCCCCAAGCAAACATTGAAGCCGGCAGGCTGTGGCGGACCAGCACCCAATTGGCCGGGAGGTGGTAGCTGATCAGTGACACCTGTAGGTGTCTCCCACCGTCAGAGGTAACGCGTGGCGCCCCCATGTCTACGCCAACTGACAAGGACTTATAACCCGTAACAGTTACCTCTCGCTTTGATTTCGAGGCCGGTTAAGACCAGGGATGGAGTTATTGTTTCTCCATTGCACTAAGCCTAGGCTGAAATATAGAGACCATGTGTTCCCCATGCAGCATGATCCCTCTCTCGGCCTGCCTAGTTCACTCCAGAGGAGAGATAACACCTATACATCTGGAACAAGACAAGCTGCAGAAGCGGCCGGATCAGCAAAGCAATGCTCTAACTGTCCGCCTGTCGGAGCTTCGATTCTAGACCTGCTGCCAACCAAGGCTTAGGGCCTGGTCTGCCCTGCCATGACATTTTGCCTTTAGGTTGCATTTCCTAGCAGATAGTTAACTAGTTATTTAGTTACTTATGCGCGGTTCCAACTTTACGGCCACAGGGTACCACGTAACTGAACAGTTCGCATGTCAGCGAAAACCACACATAATGCTCCTGAATGGTCCATGTGAAAAGTGAAACACACAGTAGTCTCGATAAAGCCTACAGCAAGCATACGCATGCATACGTAAGGCCATGACCAGAATGACAACAGAACAGTCGGCGGTTTATCGTCGATGGAAGCAACAGTCACAAGAAAAACCAGTAGTTGCATTCGCATTTCTGCAAAAGGCAAAACCAGCAATTTCAGCAAACCATCCACCCAATAATTTTCTGAACATTCAGTTCACAACACAAACGACCGTGGATTGACGAAAAAAATATTCCTTATGAAATCTATAGTCCACAATGTCACACCAAACACTCAGCTCAGTAGCTTTGCGACGGAGCTAGGTACCAAATAAGAAAAAATGCATAAGCAAACCGCGGCCAGAAGCAGCCGACACTCCAAGGCCTATAATGATTGCTCGACTATCCACCACATTGGACCGGAAGTCCATCTATGTGTACACATGGGTCTCAGTGTATATGTGCCGGTCTCCGTGGCAAAGGATTTATGGATGCGGTTTGTAGGCCCGCTTACCCGCGTTCGAAACACGCCTGCGACCAATATGGCAGCATCCCGCGTCTCGCTGGGTTTTAACTGGGAGTTGGTATGGGAACCGATCGTTCAGAAAGCAATGGCAAATTACTGAACGTAAACTTACCAAGACATCAACAACAGCAGTAAAATTTTGGTGTTGACAGATATGTCCTGTAAAAAAGAATATGCAAAAAACAAATTGTATACGTAGACATTTAGGCATTGTATTTTAGCCTAGTCTTATTTCATTTCACATGCTATTTGAGACTCAGGAAGTGGTCCAGTGGGAAGTGGGTGAACTTCTATCTGAGGTGGAGATCGAAACAAATTTTCAAGAATGTCTTTGGGGTATGAATTACGGTTCCTAACCTGGAAGACAAGAGATGGAGACCGCGGACCTGGTTTTATCGCCCTAGTATGTAAGTTGAACCATTGGTATACCACATCTTAGGAAACAAAAGAGACAGACAGACAACGTCAATTCAGAAAGCCACGTAGAAGATCCAGATGCTGTTATGACATCTTCATTGAATGAATTGAGTTGAATTGAGTTTAGTTGAGTCAAGAACCGACATCACAGCTCTCGGGACATCCCTATACGTGCTCAGTCTTCATCTTCAACAGCCAGGAAAGAGTCCCAATACTAATAGTACGAGTTGAATTATGAATATGTGGCCGTCTGAACTTTACTCGGAGTACTGATTGCCCGTCAGATCCTCTGGTCACTCCCTGGCACTCCAACCTCTCCAGGCTATAATGATTTATCTGTTTACCAACGCTGCACTGATGATCTCAAAGAGCCTTGACCACATTTGCCTTATCATACAGCAATACACCCAACTTTGCTCCGATTGGCTGATACATCCGACTTCTTCGGGCATTTGTTGATAGAGCTATCATTCGCTGAATTCTTTAATCTATTTTTGTTTTCGGTTTATGGCGTCATTGCACTGAACGCGTATTGTTTAAAAATGTATACATGATAAACATTTGTCCTTGTCACAGCCTCACATAGGGACGGTACCAACATGAAAGTAAGAGATACTGGCGAAGGGACAGAACTCCAGCAAAGGGGAAAGAACAGAGTCACTCGAGGGCTCGAATAATCCAGAGCCTTCTCGAAGGACCGGTCAGGGTGTCCACAGCCCTGTGGACACTGAAGGGGCCCGCTGATTGCGGGGTCCACGAGAAACGCAGGGAGAGTTGCCACCCGTGTCGGATTGCGACACGTGTGGAAGGACAGACACGGACTGGACATCGAGGAAGCAACAGGGCGTACCTTAAGGGGACTTGATAGTAGACCCAATTGTATTTAGGGGTCTTAGACATATGTATAGATAGCTGCTAGAGTTATTGTGTTAATCATGTTCATTGTAAACTCCTGTGATACGCAACTTGTTGAATGCTGGCTTGTGAAAACTCGCTTCGCCAGCGTACTGTAATATACATGTAAATAAATGTTGCTAGATTGTATCTGAACGGAGTTTGTTGCCTGTATGAGCCCGAGTTTCAATCCCCTAGAGATCTAGGACGGTGACAGGCTATTTGGGGGCAAGCGCCGGTTTTGGCAATCAAAGCAGTACTTTTCAGAACAGCTCTTGGTTTTGCCAAGTAAAGAATATATTACCGTTAACACATGACAAAGTTAGAAACTTTGCAGCTATCTGTGAATGAGCTATCGTAGTCCCTCTACAAAAATATTTCAAATGATAATAATATTTATGAAATTTGACATGACTGTGACCAATTACAATGACAGTTACTAATTTTTTTTTATTCCAACATCAGATTGTTCCGCGAATTAATCGTGTATGTACCTGTACTCCAGCAGTGGCGAGAAAACAAGACTACAGTCGAGAGCTCAGGGAAAATAAGATGAGTTTCATTTCATGCTCATTACATCCCTAAGCGATACTCCTCATCCTCATTCATTGATGTAACATTTTTCTATGCATTGATTTTAATGTATATGCTAATCTTATAACCAAGTAAATCTGCTCATATAAATTTAAAGGTAAACATTAAGGGAAATAACCAACTGTTGTACACCAAAATTAATTTCAAAGGGATTTAATTTCAAGAAAGTAAATAATAACTAAATTACAAGATGTCAACATTAGAACAGTGCATTGAAGCAGGTATTAGGTTAGGATATAAAGAGGAGAAACTTTCAGAATGGGCACAAAAGACACATGCAGAAAATATTGCACGAGAAGAAAGAGCAACGGAAAGAGAATAGAAAAAGATGCAAGCAGAAAGAGAAGAGAAGAAGATACAGATGCAAATTGCAGCAGAAGAGAAAAAGATGCAGATGCAAATAGAATCTGAAGAAAAGAAAATGCAACTGCAGGCTCAAGAGAAGAAAATGCTGATGGAGCTTGAGGCGGCGACTAAGCAAGCCCAATTAAATGCAGAGACACAGATAAAACTAAAACAAATGGAAATTGACTCCAACCTAGAAATGTCAGTAAACAAAATTAGAAGTAAAGAAGATGAACAAAAATACAACAAATATAAAGGCCATGTCAAAGCATTTTGTTCAGGAGATTATATAAGCGCATACTTAGAAAACTTCGAGTGTTTGATGACTCACCATCAGGTCACAAAAGTCGACTGGTCATTTATTCTAATGAGAAATTTAGCTTTAGAGCCCTTAAAAGTGATAGAGACAGTTCCACAAGACATGAGGAAAGATTATGATTATTTAAAACAGAGAATACTCCAACATATCTCACTAGATACAGCAGGCTATCAACTACAGTTCTCAAAATTAGCACCATCACCTAACCAAACTTTCATAGACTACGTGTCTACAGTTCAAGATATTTGTACAAAATGGATAACCTCAGCGAAAACAAATAACAACCATGATAAACTGAAAGAGCTAATTATAATTGATACAATTATCAGCACAATTCCAACACCGTTTTCTAAATCTTTGAGACAAATGGATTGTAAAACCATCCAAGAAATAGAAAATAAAGGGAAGCATATTTTACAGCGAACCGCGATATTTTTCAGCTAAACATGAGTCAAAATGAAACAGCAGCGGTTACAAACACAAAATTTTCAAGACCAAATGAAAATAGGTTCAAACAACGCTCTAAGTTCACAAAACCAGTCATGTGCCAGTATTGTCATCTGACGCACGAACAGTTCGCGATGTGTGACAAATCACCAAATTATCCACATCATCTTCAAAAAGTAGTGGAAAAACAAAGGAACAAAAGGAACGCATATCAGAGAGCGGTTAAATGTTTTTGTTTGTTCTAGCTATGGGCATTTTTCATCAGTTTGTGATGGAAGAAAGATGATGAATCAGGCCAATGCCGCATTAATTGACACATCCTCGGATGAAGAAATTGAACAACAGAACGAATGTGACATCCAGAATGAAAGTGCGAGTGAGTCAGGTAATGCAGTAGACATCATTAATACCATCTCTGATAACAAGTGTAACACCTGTAGAAAATTTCAGCTAGATACAACTTTGTTATGTGGCCACACAATCCCAGTTTCTAACGAAATGGCCAACGCAGCCTTATCACCAACAGGCAAGTTAAATTATTCAACAGGTTTTGTTAACAACAAACAATGTACATTAATACGAGATTCCGGGGCGACTCTTTGTGGAATTAAGAGAACATTAGTTAACGACAAAGACTACACACACAAATACGTAACGTGTCGCACATTCGCAGGCACAATTGAAAGATACCCCCTAGCACTGGCCGAAATTCGGACACCTTTTATATCAGGACAAGTGCTATGTGCAGTACTAGAAAATCCTGCCGCTGAAATCATCCTTGGGAATCTTCCCAACATAAGATCTTGCTCTGAAAAGGAAATCAGAGAACGGGAACAGAAAAACTGTATCCAAAAACCAAACAGCGATTCCAAAGGGAAAAGCCACGCATGCTTGTCTCAAACTGCCAAAAGCACAAGGGAGACAACCAATGACGTAATTCTAAATGAATTCACAGAGGTGCAGAATACAAAGGCGGTTGAATCTTTCAATGATACCATCAAATTAACACCTCGAACTGAGGACGCCATCGATCCACAAATTACTGAGCCTGTAAATGTGCAACAAAACACACAACACGCTGACATAGTAACAAGACAAACGACACACAAAACCCACACTGACCAACTTCAGGAAGCACTACAAATTATTTCACCTCATATCACCACCATCGAGTTGATAGAAGAACAAAAAGCAGATCCAACCCTTTCACCATATTTTCGGCTAGTAGGGTTAAAGCAAAAATTAACGAAAAACGCTTCTTGGACATTTAAATTAAATAACAATGTTCTAACACGATTATATACCAAAGATCAAACCACGATACAGCAAGTGGTTCTACCTTAGTCACATCGTGAAAAAGTGCTACATATAGCCCATGACTCACCTTTTGGAGGTCATATGGGTTACGAAAAAACCAGGGCCAGAGTCCTGAGCCAATTTTATTGGCCTAAATTTTGCCGTGACATAAAAACCCACTGTAAATCATGTGATACGTGTCAGAAACTAATCAAAAAGGGGAAAAACAGAAATTCAATCAACCATAACTGCCTCGAGGCCATTTCAAATCGTGGCGGTTGATTTAGTAGGTCCTTTTAATCACATCTCAAACAAAGGAAATAGATATATTTTAACACTTGTTGATTTATGTTCAAGGTGGGCAGAAATGATTCCATTAAAATCTATCTCCTCTAAGGATGTGACGGACGTATTATTACAGATATTCTCCAGTTTTGGCTTTCCGGAGAAGATAATATCAGACAGAGGAACGCAATTTATATCTAATGCCACCCAATCGGTAACTAAGTTACTAGGCATAAAACAACGTTTTACAAGTCCCTATCGACCGTCCGCGAACGGAATTTGCGAAAAATTAAATGGGGACCTAAAACATATGTTATCCAAAGTGACAGCTGAAAATCCAGCCGATTGGGATATACTTCTCCCAACGGTGCTGTTCGCATACAGAGAAGTCCCACAATCAAGTACGGGGTTCTCTCCGTATGAATTGATATATGGAGCGAACCCAAGAGGACCTCTCACTATTTACAAAGATATAATATCACAACCTGTAAACACCCAATTACCAGTTTCCACCTATGATTTGGTCACTGACACCAGAGACAAAATTATTAGATCCTGCATACTGGCCAGAACATCATTACAGGAGAAAGGTTTTAGGTACAGGCAGTATGCCAACAAAGGGGCAAGAACGATTGTATTACAACCAAATCAAGATATTTTACTATTACTACCTGACAAGAGGAGATTTACTATCAACCTCTTGGCAGGGACCATTTAAAGTTGTGAGAAGGATTTCGGAAGTTGATTACGAAATTTCTTTGAATGGAAAGTTGAAAATATTCCATGTAAATATGTTAAAACCATACTATTCTAGAAATGACAGCGACACGAACAACCAAACTGACAAGAATGACAACAGAAACGAAACGACAATTACCCAACTGAATGACACCTCGACAAAAGAAGCATCGTTAACGACTCATTCTTGTGACAACAAAGACGACGAAAACATATTCACAGTACCGACAATATGGGATAACGACAAGTACGACCAATTTACCGACACATTGACAACTATTAGTCTCGACGACGACGACAATGACATTGAAGACAATTTACAAACAGTAGCATCAGTAATAAATCAGACGTACATAGACAATACGGAAATTCCAGTATCAATTATTAATGACGACAGTACTATGAAGGACATACAAATCTCTGACACTTTGACACAACAGCAGCGACAAGACATTCGGTCTCTTCTGAACGACTATAGAACTATCTTCTCAAACAAACCTGGACGGACTGACAAAATAACACATTCAATTGTGTTGACAGATCTGACACCGATCAAATGTAGACCATATTCGATTCCTTTGCATTATAGAGCAAATTTAGATAAAGAAATTTTGGACTTAGAGAAAAATAGATTAATACAGAAATCTGTGTCCCAGTATTCTTCGCCAATTGTCCATTCGTTTGTGCATAGACTATAGAAAGTTAAATACCATAACCACGACAGATGCTGAGCCAATGAACAGCTGTGAAGACCTCATTTTAAATATGTCTCAATCATCCTTATTTTCTAAACTTGATTTAGCTTTTTACTTTTTTTTTTTTTTACTTACACTCCAACAAGTCTTTAACCAAATTTTTCTTTTTGGACTTACTATCAAACCTTCCAAGGTTGAACTAGGCTATAAACAGATAGACTTCCTAGGTCATAGGATTTCCGAAGGCAAACTGTTGACAGATGATAAAATAGTATCAATAATTCTCAACCTAGAAGTTCCAACGACAAAGAAGCAGGTTAGAAGCTTATTAGGTCTTATAAACTATTATGCCAAGTTTATACCAAACTCGGCAGAAATCACATCAGTTTTTTCTAATCTGTTGACAAAAGATCATCCAGAAAAATTTTGTAAGAGTATCCGCTTAGAGGATGCAATGTGCAAATTGAAATCCATTTTTTCTAACCCACCAGTATTAAAATTACCAAACATAGATATACCCTTATTTTGACCATAGATTCGAGTGCTATCGCAATTGGAGGATGCCTGATGCAAGAATATCAGGGCTTGAGACATCCGATACTCTACGTCAGCCGCAAGCTAAGAAAGGCAGAGATCCATTACTCCACAGTTGAGTTGGAGGCATTAAGTCTACTTTTTTGTATGCGCCGATTATCTAAGTTCTTCTTAGGTTCGCATTTTGTTTTTTTTAACCGATAATTCGCCGTTGCTGGTACTTAAGCAAGGTGTACCAAAGAACCATCGTTTGCAAAGATGGTGTCTTCTTCTTCAAGATTTCGACTTTGAAATCCGCCATATCAAAGGCACTGATAACATTATTGCTGACTTTTTATCACGGCAAACTAATGCACCAGCAGAAGATCACTAGGCACATTAATTAGTTGCTATACAATAATCTGTGATATTTTAGTATGTTGCATAGAACAGTGTACCTCTACACCTGCTAGAGAACTTTCATTCAGAAGTAACAACGCCAAAGTGTATAGGTTACGTATAACACCCACGAACATGACACTTTGAGAACCCTATATTACCAATTGCCAAAGTGTTAAAAACAATCCGAGCGATATATAAGATCTGTGAAATGATTTCAACCAGTGAACTGACATTCATCTGTAAAGATTAAGAACACTGCATACTCGCTATGGCTAAGAAACTTCGCAAACAGCCGGAATAGAACTACTTCGATTACAACATGCAAGGGACAGCTATATTAACTGTTAACGTTGATGGCACGACACACGGACAACAGGAGGACAACACACACATCGTCGTTGGATTTAGTTAGTTAGTTAATTAGTTATTTATTAGTTAATATGTATTACACTTGTATTTAATTATGTATGTATATAAAATATGTCAACCTATAACTTGTATATTTTCTACCATATTATTACAAGTATTTCCACTCATAGGTGAAATATTTTTCCTATACAATTTTTTCCATTTAAATTATAAACCATTTTTTGAGTACACGTACAAAAAGTACTTGTTACCTTAAAGGGAACTTATCGCCTAAGCCATTTTTCTAAGGGCAATAATACTTACCTCAACTTTATTTATATATTTTAACAAAATACTATTTTGTATGAAAGATGGATGAATGACAGAGTGAATGAATTAAATGAGAGAGCGATATACTGAGCGGACAAATTGTACGCAAAACGTATTTATTTTAATTTGTCTGCGTCTTTCATGTAAAAATGTATTACCTGTCTAATTGGTAATACATGTTTAGTATGTAATACACTACATCTAAGCACCACTGCTTGGAATGCCCGATCATGCATTACACACATTGAGGTAATTCATGACAAGGGATATTCCAACTCGTGACGCTTGTAGATAAACCACACAGTGAGCACACACTTTATACAAACTTAAAACTGAACACTAACAATTAAAATACAGTCACTTTATTAGAAACTGCAACATATCAGTCAATACACGAACAAGCCAACAGGAACACGTAGTCAGATGTGATAAAACAACAGCATAACTACATATTCAGCATTATACAACATACGGAAGTAAAAATGTATCGAAATACACACACGAGACAAGATGTGCATGTGTACTTAAATAGCCAAGACATTTGTCTTGTTAGAACTCTCTTACACAGAGTTTTAATATCTTGGTATCATATGGATACTTGAGAAGGGCGCGGTTGTAAAAACAACTGGGAAACGTCACGGAACTTCGGTCAGATAAGCATGTTTAAGGACATAGAAGAGAGAAACCTCTTCAGCAATCATCTTAAAGTGGTGTATGGGAGAATACATGATGATGAGAATACATGGTGATGCAGATATGTCAGTTGCCAAGTTACTATCCACCAAACTACAAACACCGACTTTATGTGATCCTGTGACTGAATTAGTACAGAACTAATTACCATATAAGAACCCATCAAAGCAGGGGGAGGGGGACTCCTGTCACAGCCTCACATAGGGACGGTACCAACATGAAAGTAAGAGATACTGGCGAAGGGACAGAACTCCAGCAAAGGGGAAAGAACCGAGTCACTCGAGGGCTCGAATAATCCAGAGCCTTCTCGAAGGACCGGTCAGGGTGTCCACAGCCCCGTGGACACTGATGGGGCCCGCCGATTGCGGGGTCCACGAGAAACGCAGGGAGAGTTGCCACCCGTGTCGGATTGCGACACGTGTGGAAGGACAGACACGGACTGGACATCGAGGAAGCAATAGGGCTTACCTTAAGGGGACTTGATAGTAGACCCAATTGTATTTAGGGGTCTTAGACATATGTATAGATAGCTGCTAGAGTTATTGTGTTAATCATGTTCATTGTAAACTCCTGTGATACGAAACTTGTTGAATGCTGGCTTGTGAAAACTCGCTTCGCCAGCGTACTGTAACATACATGTAAATAAATGTTGCTAGATTGTATCTGAACGGAGTTTGTTGCCTGTATGAGCCCGAGTTTCAATCCCCTAGAGATCTAGGACGGTGACAGTCCTTGATGATCAGATCACCCGATTACTCCAGTGAGGTAATTGATTCATATTTAATGAATTCAGGTTTAATATGGAATGTAGGACGAAGTTGGGACAAATGACACCCAGCTGACCCACACCAGAAGCTAAACTGTGATGCCACATGGAGGACTTCACGACCTTTGGCAGGGATGTTTGTTTGGTTGATTGGTTCTCACTTGCCTGGAAGAGATGGGTTTTAACTCTTAGGTTTGATGCAATGGCGTTCAGGTCGAGTGAGTTACGAGAACAGGCTGATTCCCTTGAGGTGTGGTTGGTTTAGCAACTTTCCTCCCCACCCGGTTCCAAGGTACCATCTCCACGGGGACTAGTTTTAGTTTAGTTTAGTTTAGTTTAGTCGACGGATCAACATCACGGCACACGAGTGTAACCCATAAGTGCTCCGTCCTACTCCTAACTCAAACCTGAGTCTGGAGAATTTCAGCTCAATGCACGAACTCAGTAGCACCGGCGAGGATCCTGAAATACTTTGGGTAGATTTTTAACTCAAAAAAGACGGGAAGTGTGTTGCAGAACTCTTCTGCTCCTCTCCAGACCAAAAAAAAAACAACTGCCCAAGGTGTGAACCGCAAATCTACTGAGGAACATATTAGGATGTAGCCAGATCATGAGTCAGATCAGCTTGGATGAAGCCGAGGATGATGATGTCTTCTCCATGGGTCGTATTTAGTTGCTTGTCAACAGAATTTGGCGCAGTGCTCAAAGGAATGAGCAAGGATACAAATTAGACTAATCGCGTGTCATGGGGCAGAAACATCATATAATACAACCCGGTGTCACATAAAGTCAGTCACCAAACCGCCACATTATATAATACAACATGGTGTCACATGAAGTTGGTCGTCAAACTGCCACATTAGTGATAAGAACTTTGCCGCGGAGCAAACACGACAGGGGGCTTCTGATCGTCAGATGAGTTTCCCTTCCCCGAATGTTTCGCCCCGTTTATCCTCTTAATATTCTCTAGGGCGAGCCCGTCCGGGTCATGACTCCGGGCATCTTTCCCCTGCCGTGCGAGACGTTCGGTCGATTTCGTTGTCCTTGTTGTGATTGTCTCTTAGCTGTGAGCATGTCCACTCTCAAGCGCCCCCTCGCCTCCTCAGCGAGGAGAGTCTGTGCAGATTGTGCTTGCTGCCCCTTATCCCCTGTGGTAGTGGGGAGCCAGATTCTTCCCCAGCCACGGCCTCTATCGCCTCCATTCGTCTCCGTGGCCATGTTCCTTTTTCGCAACCCGTTCACGGCGCCGCACTCTACTAGGAAGCTGGTTCTTCCTTCTGGTTTACTCGATCCACCTTTTGGTCTCTGCAGCAGAGTGCGACTTACGGACGACTAACGCCCTGATATGGAGGTTAAACTTCGGCCGACATGTGCATGATATGACTGCTGCCGTGCGGCGATTGCCCCACCGCACAGTCCTGTACTTAGATTCACTACTCTCGCTCGTAGGGAAGGTTATGGAGTCAACACGAGACGGTGCAAGTTCGTGCTCTTAGTGGAGCGATTGTAAGTCGTTTTGCAGTTACCACTTTAACCATACTAGTTTCGAGACATGTCCAAGTTCAGGTTCCGACAATTCCACAGCCAGCACGAGGCCTTTTTGGCTGCCTCACTCAGTTGTTCTTGTACCCGAGTTCTCGCTTGTCCTTTAATGCCCATTTGCTTTAGCACATCATACACGGGGTGGGAGACTAGGTTACCGCTTAATACCAAATTTTCTTCGCAGACACCGCATATAAAAGCTGTTTAAACGTTTATCTTTAACTCTATCTCTATGGCGAATAGCCTAACAGTGTACCCTTACAGGTTAAGACTAGCGACCATGTCACCATACTTCTCTATCTTGTAGTATGCTGCTCCTCAATATGTGACTCGTATGGCACGGTCAGCCCAATCAGCGTTAGCTGCTTGGCTGACGAGGAGTGAAGTACGATGTCGGGTCGCAAGTCAAACTTTCAGATCACATCAGTGTATTTCCCACGGCCCTTTAGAACCACAGTCAGTCCCCGTTCACTCGCACCATCGAAAGCGGTCGGAAACGGCAAGTCGGCAGCGCAGTCTTCCTTGTCTCTACGTTGCTTTCCACCTCGGACAAAGTAAATTCCCAGCGGCCTCAACCTGGCCCATTTGTTCGCCTGCATTCTGGCTACATCCACTATGGCCGCCAAGTCAATCTGTGACGCCATTTGGTTAGCGCCATTTTACATGCGGACAATACATGCTCCGCTGGACCTTTTTACAGAGGGGACTGGACTAGTCGGTGGCTTTACCCCACTTGACCAGGTTGGCAGCTGATGGCAAGACATCGTAGAGGGATCGGACGACGAAACTTAAGCGCAGTGGTGTCATTCGGCATATTTCATTCCAGGTAAGGGACCTATGCAGTATCCCTTCCCATGACATCCACTGGCCCTTTTGCGCATGTTGGGCAGTCAGGCAGACTCTCTCATCGTCCTATCCCTCGCGGACTCCTGAACCACCATGTCTCTGCGTTCCTTAGTCGTCGCCCTAGACCACATCGGATCTCTATCATGGTGCCCGAACCCCCTTCTGTCCGACTGGGTGTGCCCCATGACCTTCTTCAGCTGGAGTGCTGCCTGGGCATCTTCGACCTTGCTGACGACTTTCCGCTTCCTTCCTGTTCTCAGAGCAGGCTGAGAGGTACTGACTGTCTCATCTGGAGACTCACGCAACATCATCACGAGTGTGGCTTTTCCGACTTTGAATTCTTCCACGAGGGACCGGAACGGGAGGACGAGCTTACTCTGCTTACAATATAGTGCGACCGTCGTCGGGTATAATTGTGCTCCAAGCCACTTCCTTATGTAGCTGCTTATTTTCCCCTCCATCGTTTTCACTGTGGTCGGCTTATATCATATATCAACAGTGACCACAGGAGTTTCGAAATAAGCATGAATTGGAGACATCAGATCTTGAATTTGCCTATCAACCTGCTACGATCGATTGTACACAGACCGTCCGCCAACACTTCTTGTATCTCTACCACCTCGTACCTGTCAGTCAGGGTTGCATCGTACACACGACCGAGACTCTTTACCGGTTCCTCCATCATCGGGGAAATTGCTTATCCGGGAACCATGAACAACCTTTCCGTCGCTCTACCCTTCACGATCGACAGGCTTCTCGATTTCTTGGGCTTGAAGCTCATCCTGCAACAGCGAATCAGATCGTCTAGTCTGTGGAGGATGCTGCAGGCATCACTCTCCCTCGATGTCAGGATTATCGCATCGTCCATGAAGGCCTTCAGCGGCGGAGTGTTCATCCCTTCGCTGAGGTTCGCGCCGTGTGTGTAGCCGGATGCCGCATCCAAGATGACCTGTATGGTCATGATGAATAGAATCGGCGAAATAGTACATCCCATGGCAATACCCATTTGCAGGTCAATCCATCTTGTCGTAAACGTTTTGGTCGAGAAAGGAAGAGAAAAGCCCGAGAAGTACTGCATAGTTAGTTAGTTAGTCTTTCCTCTTGAGCCTAAGGCGGCGCATAGGGCAGAAGTCCTGTCTCTCCATGCTTGGCGGTTCGCTGCTACCTGTTGTAGATCTTGGATATTTACTTGGCCATTGAATGAGCCTTCTCTAATGATGGTTCTACGCAGGGTCTCTCTTGGTCTTCCCCGTTTTCTTTTTCCTACTGGTGACCATATGAGGGCTTGGTAGGGGAGTCTTGACTTGTCCATTCTGAGTACATGGCCGATGTAGTTCCAACGGCGTCTTCTTATGAAATTGGATACTGTATCTTGTTTAGTCTCTTGTCTTATTTGCGAATTGGTTCTGAAGTCTGTCCAGTGGATGTTTAGAAGTCTTCTAAGACATTTGTTCTCAAAATTGTCTAATTTTTTATCTAAAGCTACCGTTGATTTTCAACTTTCACATCCATACGTTAACACTGGAATCACACAAGAGTTGAAGATTTTAAGCTTTGTGTGTTTGCTGAGTGTCTTTGACTTCCAGATGTTTGACAGTTTATTGAAGGCACTAGATGCCAGTGCGATTCTAGATGATATTTCTGGTGTTGAGTCCCCTGTAGATGTCATTTTGCTTCCTATGTATGTAAAGCTGTTGACTTTTTCAAGAACGTAGCTGTTCAATTTGGTGTCATCTGAAGTGTTGGTAAGATCAATAGTCTTTGTTTTTGTGGTGTTAATTTGGAGACCAATTTGCCCTGAAACATTTTGGAGGTGGTTTATTTTCTCTTGGGCATCCGGGTGTGTTGAACTCAAAAGCACTATGTCGTCGGCAAAGTCCAGGTCTTCTAGAATTTTGTCAACCCAGAGTACTGCATAAGCATTTCCGTAATGTTCTCGGGTACGTGATACGCCTTGAGTGCATGCCACAACAATTGGTGGGGCACTGACCCATATGCACCGGCCAGATCCAACCATATTACACGGAGTTCCTCCTTCTTCATCGTCGTTCTCTGGATTGCTTCCCAGGTCATGGTGCCCTGTTCTAGACATCCGGGGACACCAGGTATACCCACTTTTTGAACCGACGTGTCGACGTACTTATTCTTCATCAAGTACGTCGTGCAATATATAATACAACCGGGTGTCACATAAAGTTGGTCGCCAAACCACCACATCAGCTAGTACAAACCCGTGTAATATAACGGCAGTAAACAATTGTAACTGGCACCTTATCTTGACAGACGATAGTTTGTTACATTGTGCTTCAAAAAAAAAAAAAAAAGCATAATAACCACAGCTTATGGTGTTAGCGAATGTGACTAATCAGACCAATTCGCGCGGTAAATGGTCGTACACAATGGATGCTTGTGAACACATGGTCATTCCTACCATCACTCACCATCTGGCGTAACACACGCCCAGTGTCTGTCCTATGTGCAATTATTTTCTGCTTTGTCTTTCTTTCATTTCTGATCTTTGCCTTCCATGCAACACAAACAGTGGCGACCTGCTCCCAAGGTGCAATATCAATGCCCGTATCAATCTTGTCCCGCTTACACACATCTTTGTATAGTAGTAGATTCCAATTCCAATTCCAATTCCAAAAACAAAAATTCCAAATTCGGTCTCGTCTAACCTGCTTCGTCAGCGTCGGTTATTGTTGAGAGCCGTGGTTTTTGTGGGTTTATTCACCCTAATTCTTGTCTTGTGAGTCCTATCTCGGACTGGTTATGTTGGTTTATTCACCCTAATTCTTGTCTTGTGAGTCCTATCTCGGACTGGTTATGTAGGGTTTGTGTCTGTGACGTCAGCTGGGGGATCGGTCGGCGGCTATCCTTTGTGCTCGTCTGTTCTTGTGGTTTTCTTTGTTTGTGTAGGCTCCTGGCTCGTCTGGCTTGACTGGCTGCAGTCCTTATAAGGACTTTTTATTTGGTCTTTTTGTCTCCTTTTTTGTGTATTTTCTGTAGGAGCTTTTCAACTTTTTCATTTTCCTCCTTGTGCCTGTTTTCACTGTCGCGTTTGAGTATCTGCTGCCTTAAGTTTTCTTCCTCCGTGGACCAGCCATGGGACGATTTTACCGTCATCTATATAGTACTCGAAGTCGTTCTCACAGTCTTAGTGTAAGACTGGGTATGCCATCGGTTTCCCCCGGAGTTTCTTAGGCTTCTTCTTTTCTTTTTCTTCCCAGCGCCTTCTGAATTCCTCGCGCTTGAGTTTCCTCCTTGCTAACTGGGTATTCTGTGCCTCCTTCAGAGATCCGACGGGATATTGTTTCCCTCTTGGGCGCTGTGGTTGGGCTGCTGGCTTTAGCTTGCGGTTCAGGCTCGGTCTCATGGTTTTCATCTTGCGGTTTCTCTGTGAGTTCTTGTATGGCTTCTGTTGGTTTGTTTTGAAAGAGTTCCATTTCAGCTCTATGCAATTCTCTTTCTGTCTTGATCATTTGTAGGATTTCTTCGTTCTCCTTCTTCATCTCGGTCATGCGCTCCATCTCTTGTTTGATGTTTTTCTGTATCTCCTTCATATCAACAAGCAGTTTTTCATTGTCACTGGTTTGTGGCGGTGCTAGGAGTAGCTTGATTTGCTTCTTTAGCTCGTCTATTTGGCTTTGCAGTTGGGTTCTTTCCGCTTGTGAGCAACCCATGGCTGTCTCGTACCTCCGCATTGCTTCGTTGTTTGGTGTCCTTGTGGTGATGGCAGTCTTCAAGGCGTCTCTGTGTCGTTGCAGGTACGGACAGCCCAAGTATCCTGCTCCATGCTTGCCCAGGCAGTTGGCGCACTTTCTTTTGTTGTTAGGAGCTCGGAAGTCCGTGTCCAGCTTGGCCAGCGGACACTCCTTGAAGGCGTTGTGCTCTGCGTAGTAACGGCAGATTTCCATCTTACTGCGACACGTAGCTCTGCTGTGGCCGGCCTTCTGACATCTGGAACAATGAGTGATTCTTGAGATGAATCTCTCTGGTTGCTGCATTCTCTTGTTGTATGATACTGTGGTCGGCATTTCGCTGCCCTCCGATGTCACCACTCCCAAGGTCGTAGGTATCTTGGTGTAGGTGAGGAGCCGCTCCGCCTTCAAGAATCGGATGTGAAGATTCTCTTCTCGTAGCTGCTTCAGGATTTCTTCGTCTGTCAGCTCCACTGTCAGGTTGACAACCCATCGGACTGTTTTTGAGTCGGTGTTTCCGACTCTGGTGTCTTTCTCCTCCTTCTTCTCTGCTGTCTTGGTTCTTGACTGTGTTGAGCTGTCAATCTTCTCCCAAGTAGTAGATTCAATAATAGCTGTAGTATCAGACTCTTTGCTGCAGCTAGCAGGTAGGCTCTCCACGTTCTTCTCCTTGTTGCCGGCTCCCACGCTGCACAACTTGGCCGCAGCGTGTTTCTTGTTGTTGGACTTTCAACGTGACATTTTCCCGCGTATCAGGCTTCTTGATAGGATAATGCGACTTGACTTGTTAGCGCTTACGACGCACGACGACGACGACGACGACGGAAAAGTACGCACAAAGACGACGACGACGCACGCACAGTAGATACCCGCACCGAGATCTTTTATCCTTCTGTAATTCACCAAAAAAGATGTCCGTTGGTATTCTACCATCGTCCATCCTCCTAACGTGTCCTATCCATCTAATTCTATGAAGAATGAGCATGGGACAAACGGTCAAACAACCCGACCTTTCCAATACTTCAGTATTTGTGTTCTAGTCTTGCCACTTAATACCAAGAATTCTTCGCAGACACCGCATATGAAAGCTGTTTAAACGTTTCTCTTGGTGCGAGTAAGTCGACCAGGCTTCAATGCCACAAGGATGAGTACTACGGACACAAGCTTGATAGACCAGGACCTTTGTTTTGGCAGTAAGCTTCCTGTTCTCCCAGACTCTTTTTGTTGACATCTTCATTTTTGTTGCTGCCTTACCAGTTATGATGATGATGTCTCCTGATCTAGGGATGTTTTATTTCTCACCTCTGATCCCAGAAATGTGAAATGGTTTATTATCTCCAGCTCTGCGTCGTCAATAAAAATTGATGACACCCTATTAGCACCTTGTTTATAAGCTTTGTCTTCTATTTGCTTATTGTTAAACAAATTCATAACAAGCATTAGAGAATGTAGACTGTAGGTGTTGCTAATTCTTCATCAGAGTGGATCATAATGGTAGCGTCATTTGCTATAAGCTACTCTCTGTTCAGTATCTCCTAAATTTGATCTTGTCCTTCAATCACTGAGCATTGTGGAGGCCTCTAGACATTCAGTCAATAATTCGCCACAATATGTAACACAGCACGGTATAGCATAAAACCACTCAACAAACCACCAAAACACACTAAAAGAAGCTATAATAATTATCACTGTAAACTGGTTACATATTTCTGAAGCCTTTCTGTCCCACCATGATATTGCAATAACCTGTTGTATCCACATCGACCAACATCCAACTACTGCAAGAGGTACACCCACACAGACAACTGGTCATTTCAGACAAACACTGAAGCTAACCCTGAGCATGTCACACATTACTGCCCTGATTTGGATGACCAAAGGGAGGAAATCTAGCCACAGGAGAGACTCTTCGAGACAAACGCAAGGGGACCGTGAAGACATCAAGCGAGCCGACCTGTTTGTGACCCGTGCAGGAATAGACGGATGGCAAACGTTGGTCTTTGACTGAACAGGAGAAGGACGACCAGATAATCGTTTTTGTTAGGTCACGCTATGAGGAGGGTCTGTAACAAAGGGGTTAAGACGCAATTCATAAATTCGCATACCGCGTTCGAAACACAGCTGAGGGAGATTTGGCAGCAAACCGCCTTATATTGATTTTCATGCAATGGCATAAGGGCCGGTCGTTCAAACTACTGAACGTAAACTTGCCAAGAAATTACAAACAGCCAAATATGGTGGTTGCGGCTTCCAGGAAAGGATATGCAAGTTAAAAAAAAAACATATGAGAAGAGAGTTTCTGGAGAAAGTGTGACAATGGGGGACATGGATGTTGTTAGAGGCACAGGTAAACAGTGAGGAATGTTCCTGGATAGTTTGATAGCTCGTAAATAAATGCACATATATTGTTTGGCGTTCATAGAAGTAGAAGACAGAAGTAGAGACTAGAGGACACATTACACAACAGCCAAATTAAGTAGTTTGACATGTGGCATGGGAGATGATTAGCGTCCAATCTTTATAAAAAAACAGAGGACAGGTGTTTGTGGAGGAACATGATCGCCTACCCCCAGGTATGACATATAGTGTACATCCCAACTGTTACTTTAACTGCTTGTGTCTCGTATTATGTTAAATGTAATTACTGTGATTGCCAACACACATAATTTCTCGTAACACGTGTCTAGAATAGCTATGGTTAGATTCACGACGTCGTAGTCAACCACATAATTTTTCGGCTGTTTGTGATTTAATAGGCAAGTTTACGTTCAGTAGTTTGCCATTGCTTTTTGAACGACCGGCGCTCATACTAGTGTATGAAAATCAACGCAAGGCGGTCTGCTTCCAAATCGCCTGCAGCTGTGTTTCAGAAAGAGCAAGACGGACACATGTCAAAGGACCATTTTACACGCTTTTTTTGCACTCACTCGCTTTGAACTCAAGCGTAGTCCATACACACTACTTCTAGTAGTGCTGGACTGAATTTTGCGCGTGGATTAGCTATCACTATTAACAGTGTCCCTCGCCATCAGGCGAACCCACTCCGACTTCAGAGGTACTTGTAACTTAAGTCCCAAAGTCATGGACGACAGGTGAAAATTTGAGTCCAGCTATCCGGTGTAGGGGTTGAACCGCTAACCTTGGCATCAGCACAACGGATGTTTAAGTACACGCGTTCTTGCCCATTCGGCCATGCTGACCAGCTTGTAAACGGTTTAAGGCGCACTGGGCACACGGTGCCAGATAAGTTCATAGACCAATAGGCTCCCGGTCGCCTTCACTTCCCAATACTTTTCCAGGTACTCATTTCAGCGTGGGTCGACCTGAGAGTTAAGCCAAACAACATTTTATGCATGTTCTTTACAGGACGTAGCCATCAACCCAATCCCCAGGTTGGTTTTCTTAGTAGGTTTACGTTCAGTAGTTTGCCATTGTTTCTGAACGAGAAGTCAACGCTGAATCCAGCTGACCAGTGTAGTCACCTCTATTGCGCCGTCAGCGCACAGGAAGTTTAAAAACGATTGCTCTTATCATCCGACCACGTGACTGCTTCAGGTTGAGAAATATGCCTGAAATTAACACTTAACTGAATCAGCGCCGACGGATAATATATCGCCATTTGTGACCTCTCATTTGAACAGAAGGACGATATATCTCCATATTATAGTGCGGTTACGAATGTTTCCCTCATTCACGTTCTATTGTGTTGAAAAGTGTCTGTTGCATAGTATAAAATATTTCTTGCCGTCTTATATTTACTCCCACCCAAGGAATATGTCTTTGATGGGTCCAAAGGCAACTGACATCACGGAAAGCGGCTAAAGTGCTGTGATGTTTTAGCGAAAATGTTTTGAATTCACGTTAACAAACTTATTTTACGGTAATGCTGAACACTTCCGTTCCACTATATGATGTGCGTCTCATAATGTCCACGGAGAGTATTCATTATTGAACACTGATGTTTCCATGTTTCATAATATGCACTTCTCTGACTTGTAAATTATATACCACTTATTAAAAAAACAAAAACCATTGAGATCTGCTGTACAATCTCTAGAGCAAACAGTTTTTAGTTTGGTATACAGAATGATAAGATTATATGCCAAATCTCATCATTTTCCCTCAATTTTTACTGAGTTAAGGATTTTTAAACGGGACAAACATTTGTGAACGCACTATAGGGTTATCGTGTTTTTTTGTTTTGTTTCGTGGTATCTTCCGCAATTTCAATGTTTCGTGAAAGCAGATTTACATTATAATACCTGTTCATTTGATTGTAAAACCATATTTTGTCCAAACCTGCTTTTTGTTTGGAATTACATCACTTAACTAAGATAAAGGGTAAACTAATGTCCCCTACACTTCCCCAGGTTTCGGAATGTAATTATGCAATAGCTAAGCCAGTCGCAGCTCTCGGTAACAGTTAACTCCACTGACTAAAAAACAAAAAAACAAGAACAAACATGAAGCCTAGACGAAGTCATAAGTCACTAACGGAAAAAAAAAAATGTCCTTTAGGTACCCGTGACGCTATTGTCGACCAGTCAGATCTCTGCATACATAACGTGGGTGTTGTGTCTAATCGCCTTCAGTTTGTTACATCGTTAGGTAATGGCTGGAACAGTTTTATCACTACTACCGACCACGGAGATAATCTGTCTCTATGGTCTATAAGTAATTATAGAATATAACACAGTATTTGATTATGCATCATTTTGGTTTTTACTCCGGGTATAGTGAATACATGGATCCGATTGATGTTTGCTTACAGAACTGATGTAATTACTCTCTAGACATAACTCAGGTGCCGGGTAAGTGTTTTGCACGACCTGGCCACAGTTATAGTCAGTTACGTGTCAGAAAGGATAAAGGCTCTCGATCTTAAACTTCTAGTAAGCTTAAGGCGAGGTAGGCAATTTAACCTCTTCACTGGCATTAACCTGGACTTTTACTTTGACTTCTCATTCATAAAGCAATGACAAACTACTGAACGTAAATTGCCTAGGCTATCAAGCTGGGGTTGATCGCAACGTCCTACAGGGGACTTGCATTATTTATTTATAGTGACTGGTATGTTGAAATATATTCCTTGTTCACAATTAAATAATCCTGCAAACTGCTTAGACAAGCAAAATGAGCAATCTAAACGTCTTTGAAGGAAGCTAAGACAGGATACAAAGGCAAAATATCAGAAAGATGACAGTTATAATCTTTCAACCATATTATCAGAAGACATAAACTGAAACATATTATGACAACTGAAAAGATTTGTGGAAGGAGAGACAGAGAAAGGCAACGAAAGACAATGCTTGTTATTCTTGTGTGATGGCGCGATAAGGAGAACGAAAGGGTGTCAGCATACGGATTGACTCATGCTGTTGGAGATCGCTGGATGTGGAACAGCATGATACTCGCGCCAGTCAACAAGGCACTAGATGATGACGGATAAGGAATAATACCTAACTGTTTGCATGTCGGTTGATGATGACAAGTTTGATCGATGACGTTAAAATAGAGAGTTAAAGTTAACAACTCCACAGAAAAGAAGTAAATAACTAATCAAGGAGTTGTCTTCTCTAAGAAGAGGGCACAGTGGAGTGATCGGCCACGAAGGGGAAGTAAACAAAGGTAACTCTGCAGATCTCTTGGGCATGCCGTAAATGTCGACTCAGGAGGGTTGGTTTAAGACTGGGTATCTCACACCGTAGGAACAAATCAGCCAACATTCAACCGATTATGAAATGGTCTACAGAGGGCTTGACATGTGTGGTTGTGGGACTTTACACTACTGCGAGCCTCAAATGGCGAAGCAGAAGAAGAAGAAGGAGATAGTCGCTTGATCAATCTTATCTTATGAAGATAAGTGTACACCTCAGAGGAGCAAATGGATCACCATAGTCTGGTAAGAATGAGGCAGCGAGGTGTGACAAGGGGATCTGGCCGACGTTTGACGCTCAGAGGAAAGGCGAGACGGATATATAATCAGACAGCTACTGGAACTATTAGTGTTGGAACTCTTCGCTGGCTTCTGAGGATGGGGACGGAGCGCTTATGGGAATGTCCCGAATGCTGTGATGTCGGTTCCTAAATCAATCAATCAATCAATCAATCAATCAATCAATCAATCTTATGAAGACGTGGAAATCAAATGCAATCTACCACATTAATTTCGCACGTATAGATATTTAGGACGACAACTTCAAACCGGTTCATTCGTAACTGCGGAGCGCTATCGAGACCAAGTTATCCAACTGGTCAAGAAGCCTGATACGGGGTGAAAAGAAGCGCACGTTCCAAGCTTAAAACAGACTTCCGATGTTCAAGATGAGCAGCGTAGAAGCCACCAAGGCTGTCAATAAGACGAGATAAAATAACATGCCTATGAGCTGCAACGAAGCGCCACAACTTCCAGTAACCTCAAATGAAGCTACCACGAGGAAGGACGACGAGAACCCACTGCAGACAAGATCCAAGACTCCTGAGAAGCAGAGTGAGGAGAAAGATACCAATGTTGAAAAGAAAAACCGACATGCAGGCGATCAGATGGGTTATCAAAACGCATCCAAGTGTAGCTTACAGACGACCAGATACTGAAGCAGCTACAACAGGACAATCTTCACATCCGAGTCTTGAAGGCGGAGCGGCTTCTGACTTACTCCAAGAGTCCTACAACTCTAGCGGTGGTGACAACAGAGGGGAGCAAGATGCCGATCAAAGTCTCAATGAACAAGAAAGTTCAACATCCTGAACGTTTCATTCTGAAGAATCACACAATGCTCAATGTGCTAGCGGGCCGACCACAGCAGAACATCGTGCCGCAGCAAGGCATGGACTTGCCGATACTGCGCCGAACACCATATCTTCAAGGAATGTCCGCTGGCCAAACAGGACAAGGACTTCCGAAAGCCCAACGACAATAGAAAGTGTGACAACTGCCATGGTAAACACGGAGCAAGATACCTGGGCTGACCGAACCTCCAAAGACACAGAAACGCCATAAAGACCGCCATAATCACACAAAAAACTCCTTTCAAGGAAGCACGGCGGGGGTGCGAGACAGCCACATGAATCTCACACGCTGAAAAAGCGCAGCTTCAAGGCCAGACTGACGAGTTGAAGAAGAAAATCAAGGCACTTCTGACACCGACATCAACCGGCTGCAACGAAAAACTACTGGATGACATGAAGGAAATCCAACGCAGCATCTTGAAAGAGATGCAACCAATGGCTCGAATGAATAAGGGGAACGAAGAAATCTTGCAAGCAATCAAAACAGAGAGAGAGAGAGAGAGAGAGAGAGAGAGAGAGAGAGAGAGAGAGAGAGAGAGAGAGAGAGAGAGAGAGAGACAGACAGACAGACAGACATAGAGAGATCTGCTAAAAGCTGAAAGGGAGCTAGCTCAAAGCAAGCCAGCAGAAGCCTCGCGAAAGACCACAGAGAAGCCGCAAGTTGAAGCGAAACAAAACACCAATCACAAATCTCAAGCTTAAACCAGCAATCCACCCACGATGTCCAAGAAAGTCAAGGGGGAACCAGTATTCAACTAGACATATGAAGAAAGCCTAGAAGAAGGGCTCAACGAAGACCAAAAAGCCCGGAATGAAAGGAAGAAAAATGTGTATCTGAGTTAGCCGAGAATATGTCAAAGAAAACCAAACGAAAAAAAAACAAAAACAACCGATACATCTGAACTTAAAGCCAAGCCAACGACCAGTGTGAAATTGAAAGATGAAGCCAGGCCAAAGACCAATGAGAAAACGCAAGCTGATGCCAACATCCCTTTCTCAATTACGAATAAAGTCAATAGCAAACAAGTTTTCTGCTTCGATAAAACTACAAAGAACACAACTATAAGATGGCTGAATGAACCCAGGAAGATATTGAGAAGGCCGTCAACTTACTCACGGGTCGACCACAGAAAAAGGAGACAAAAGCAAATAAACCAAAGAATGCGTCCTTCCAAAGACTACATCTTATAAAACCAAACGAGCCAGAAGCCAAACTGACAAAAGGAACTGCCGGAAGAAACGGACACAGAAGAGATCCGAAGGCGACACCCCCAGCTGACGGCACAAGCATTAATTCTGGGAAATCAAAAAGTTATCTAACACTGACTCAGAAGACGAGATAAATTAAACCTGCACATTGAACCACCACATCTATAACCAACATCACTGAGGCTGGTTGAACGAGGTGAAAAGTTTCTTTTTCTCTTCTAAAAATCTGAATCGGAATTAGAAACCTGTTTTCAGACAGAGTAACTTGACATGATATATGAGATATTGTCAGGCTAATTGGGTTTATAAGTTTAAAAAATAGCAACAATATAACCTCCTGTTTCAGGTAGACAAGGGCGGTTAAAGAGTGTTGGCTTGAGAAAGGCGACTTCATGTGTAGAAACATCCAGCCTACAATAAAACCAACCATGAAATGGCTTACAATGGGCGTGCTTGGTTGTGGGACTAATATCCACTAGAAGTCTTAAGGCAGATGAAGAAGAAGAAGAAGAAGAAGAAGAAGAAGACGATGAAGAAGAAGAAGAAGAAGAAGAAGAAGAAGAAGAAGAAGAAGAAGAAGAAGAAGAAGAAGAAGAAGAAGAAGAAGAAGAAGAAGAAGAAGAAGAAGAAGAAGAAGAAGAAGAAGAAGAAGAAGAAGAAGAAGACGAAGAAGAAGAAGAAGAAGAAGACGAAGAAGAAGAAGAAGAAGAAGACGAAGAAGAAGAAGAAGAAGAAGAAGAAGAAGAAGAAGAAGAAGAAGAAGAAGAAGAAGAAGAAGAAGAAGAAGAAGAAGAAGAAGAAGAAGAAGAAGAAGAAGAAGAAGAAGAAGAAGAAGAAGACGAAGAAGAAGAAGAAGACGAAGAAGAAGAAGAAGAAGAAGAAGAAGAAGAAGAAGAAGAAGAAGGAGAAGGAGAAGAAGAAGAAGAAGAGAAGAAGAAGAAGAAGAAGAAGAAGAAGAAGAAGAAGAAGAAGAAGAAGAAGAAGAAGAAGAAGAAGAAGAAGAAGAAGAAGAAGAAGAAGAAAAGAAGAAGAAGAAGAAGAAGAAGAAGAAGAAGAAGAAGAAGAAGAAGAAGAAGAAGGAGAAGAAGAAGAAGAAGAAGAAGAAGAAGAAGAAGAAGGAGAAGAAGAAGAAGAAGAAGAAGAAGAAGAAGAAGAAGAAGAAGAAGAAGAAGAAGAAGAAAAGGAAGCAAAAGAAGAAAAAGAGGTATAAGAAGACTAAGAAGTGTATTGTCCATCCATCATGTGCCGTGCCGATTAGCGAGGGAGGTCATGCTTCGCTTTCTCACTCGATCACCAGAGTCGTGGATCAGCTCCGTGTTCCTGTCTGTGACGAGTTCACCTTGGGTAGTGTGAGTGAACCACACCCTAGGTGTCTCTGGCACTCCCGTGTATTCTAGCCCCAGGGGTTGGATGAGCAGATACACATTTTTCCTCTGTGGTTGATCTCATATTAGTTAATTACGTCTACAAGCCCCTCCAGATTCTAGACCCCCACTAACTACCTACACCTGTGGAACAATGAACACTGAGGCATCGTCCGAGACCACACTCAATCATTATACAAAGAGCAAGTCAACTTACATAAAGTTTATTCTACCCTTGAGAATATAGAACTGAAATGAACATCCTGATAGAAGAATCTATTTACACAAATAGAAGATAGAGTAGAGATAGACTCAGAGATGTAGGTATCTTCATCGAGTTGAGAAGCAGATTGGATGCAGATGTCCCGTCCAGTCGGTCCGCCACTCACCCGGCTTCCTTCCAGTGAGATGACTAGAACCTTGGAGACCACTCTGTCTCCAGAGCGTAGATCCACAACACTAGAGTCACTGCTGGACCACACTTCACTGGACCAACTGCATCTATATCACTCCCACGGAGTCACTGGTAATACAGTTCTCGCACAATACCAGTTGGAAGACAATCCTCCTGGACTTGACTCCACGTAGTCGGTACTTCGATAAACTTAAACACTGACCAAGCTAATGGTCTATCAATCAGAACACAGTCTTACTGCAGAACCGCTATGGTATTGACCAATTTAATGGTCCCTTTATCACAGCACCGGAACATGAATGGAAAAGTGTCACAGACCAATTCAATGGTCTCCTACAGTCACACTGCTTGTAGAATCAGATATGGCTACTAACATGTTACTGAGTTCTTGGATAACACAGTTGATAATCTTGATACTGCAACAGTACATTAATAGAATCAGACATCTATTTCACAGCAACAATTCAGGTTGGACTATAATCCCATAGTCCCTTCCACCGGGTTACCTTGACACATGTCACTACTTGGTGAAGTTCTTCTCAAGACCTGCCACTAGAGCTGTCCAAAGAACCATTCAAGTGTCTGAAGATCAGTTACTTCTGCGTTTAGGCAGAACCCCCCGTCACTAGACGGACCGGTGTTCCCTGTCGTTGAGCATGACTACTCAACATGCTGAACTGTTCATCACAAACAGAGTGTCGTCTATTTATCAGAATCAATCACAAACCAACACTTCTCACACGGGCACCTTCAGGGTGGTTGTATGTCTTGAGGCAACCTTCACTCATGGTGAATCAATATTGGGTACCTGATGTGGTTGAGTCTGGCGTGATAAGTAAAGAACTGAACCCTTCGCTCTGTCACACGAAGTGGTTTCCTGCCAACAACATTATAGTTGACTGGTTCCTCAACAGGCAAACTCCTGAAAAGGAAGAGCGACCGGTGAGAGTATACTGGCCCAAACATAAGTCCACATGCATCCTACCAATACCTACTCAACTCTCAGTCATGCCACTTAGTTATGCATATAACTAAAGCATTATCTCTATATGGAGAGTAGTATAGCATGGATTCACAAATGTCAGCTGGCCTCATAGAACAGCCCGTCAAACAGAGCAAGAAATCAGAATGACGAGTCTGATCTTTGGTCTCACCTCTCCCTAATCATCTACCAGTCGTCGCTAACGTCAGTAGTGATACAAGGCTGTTATTATAGTTCTAAGTTACTTGAACTAAACATAGGTAAAGAGTCCCTAGACTCGGTCCTAACATCATCAATGTACATTAAGAAACATAAGCTGGATCAATCTCCCATCCCTCGGGATATAGGAATAGGACATGATCATATTCACTATGTACACAAGCCTGTTTGCTGGTGGGACCACCTGCCCCTGCCCTAGCAAACTCTTCTTATCAGACTCTGCCTTAGAGTCAAGAAGCCTTCTTGAGAATACATGTTCCCCACATGTTCCAAGGGTAATCTTCCAGTTCTGTCCTCCCCAAGTGGGTTAGCCTTGGCATGGATGGAACTTCATCGTTGGCTTGGCCTACCAACACATACTTTCATAACTTGCTTTCACATCCCCCATATTCTCTATTTCCCCAGTCTCATGCAGCCTCCTAGCATCCTTCCATACTTCCAGCACCAGAGCATTCACTCGCACTAGCGCCAGTACGAAAGAGACAGGATAGCTGAGACAAGATTTCAGAACGCACATTTATATCGCGACGGCACGCAGTGTTATCTCGCGACGACCTATTCGGCGTTCGGACGTACTCCAGGCAGTATCCCATGCCCTGATCCAATATATATGCACACAATGTCCCATCATATATGTATATATATAAATATAGCACCAAAGCAACTTACCTTGACACAGAAATCCGCTGTTCCACACAATGAATTCACTATTAAGTTATTACACCATAGTTACATCATGCTTGGTGGCACAGAACTAAGTTCTTCCTTTACTTAGTAACTAAGCACAATTTTGTCTGAAACTCCACCTACCAACTTACCTGGTTTTCTAACCGTTCTTCGGGCATCAGCAACTGACTGACTAATCTAGGTTTCCATCCAGCACAAGTAACTAGGTTTTATTCTAGCACAGCAACCTAATAGATGTAACGATTGTCAAAATATGTTACACACATTTGGAACCCAAATCGCCTACATCACAATACGGCGTTTCTAACAGCTGTTTTCGCGAGCACACGGTAAACAAACACGATTCGCCATCAACTGCGTTATCGATCGGTTTGCTAATTAGTATGCAAGGACATCCGCATCGGTAATGAGGTTAGAACAATGGCGTGTGGAACACACGTACAAAGTTAAATGATTTAAACAATTATCTACCTGTGTGGACAACCAGACCTCCAGACAGCTCCGAACTGTTTCAAGGGCTTCTCATCTTCCTTGATCTTACAGTCAGCCGAATAATGGTTGAGGGGAGACGCACACAAAACGGCTCACATTCGGCCTGCGTCTATTCTGTGGCAGCGACAGTAAGTGAATGACTGATTTGGCCACATTCCCGCTTCGTGCCAACTCAAGGCGCACGAGAAGCGAGTGCTTCTAGAGAAAAGATACTTTCTCGGGAAAACGTCATTCCCCGCCTAGAGTTTCTAGATCTCTCTGCACGAGAATTTAGAGCGATACCCAGCATCACGGGTTACTCGAATTTCGGTGTTTCGAGAATATTCTAGATCGTAAGTCCTTCATCGGCTTCCCTCAGTCTATTCTTAGCTGGGAAAGTCCCCGATGACGCGCCAAAATAGTGCGCAATCCTGACGACCCAAGACAGATAATCGCGTTCTGTCACACTGTCTCGACCATGCACGTGGCTAAGCCATCCATGCATTTACTTCTGGGTCTTCCCCTTGATCTCTTCCCTTCGATCTTGCCAGATGTCACCAAGTTCTCCGATTCATTTCTTCTCATAACATGCCCAAAAATGTTGACTGTCTACGTCTAACGTCTCTAATCAGCTTTCGATTTTAATTTGTTTCTTGAAAGACTAGTTCATTGGTATTTCTGTCTGTCCATGGTATTCTTTGCATTTTCTTCAGAAACCACATTTACACAGCCATCAGATGTTTTTCAGCTTGACTGCTCATTGTCCATGCTACACATCCACACGAAAGTACAGGTTCTATGTAGCACCTCAACAATCTTTTTCTCATTGCAATTGACATTTAAAAAAAAAAATTGGTCAGTATGTTTTTCATGCCGTCTCCGCGGCGAAAGGTTTATTGACGCGGTTCGTAATCCCGCTTACCCGCGTTCGAAACACAACTATGCGTGATTTGGCGGCAGACCGCGTTGCGTTGGATTTTAACGAAATGGTATGGCAGCTGGTCTTTCAGAAAGCAATGGCAAACTACTGAACGTAAACTTGCCAATACATCAACAACAACAACTGCAATATGCTGGTAATGACAGCGATGTCCCGTAAAGGATATTTAAAAAAAATGTTTACTCATTTTGCAAAAGGCTACCTTCGCCATGGCGATTCTTGTTCTAATCTCTTCAAGGCGTCTTCCATCAGATGACTGTTCCGAGATAATTGCACCGGTTCACATGTTTAAGAATATACCCATTTACTTATATATTACATTGTTGTATTTCCTTCGTCCTAGTGACGACCATAATCTGTGTCTTCTTACAATTCAAATCTAACCCTAGTTGTTCACTGTGTGCGACAGCCGCTTCTACTAAATGTTGCGAATCCTGCTCATTGTCTGCAATCAATATTGTATCATCTGCACATGTAATGTTATTTATGTATCGTCCCCCAATAATCATTCCATTCATATCTTCTATATTTCTGAAACTATTTTCACTGTACAGGGAAAAAAGATCTGGAGACATTACACATCCCTGTCTCACAATCTCTTAATAGGCTGATATTGACATACTTCATTGTCAATTCTTATGGCAGCTTGTTGTTTCCAATGTATGTTTTTTATTTACAAGTCTAAATCTTTCCCCTCAATTTGTAAAACTTGAAGCATGGTTATCATGTTGACATGTCTTGCTTTACGAAAGCCTTTGTATAGTCAATAAAGCAAATATGTAGATCTTTTTTAAAAATTTCTATAGAATGTTAAATTACTGCTCTCAACATATACACAGCCTTTACTGTACCCCTGCCTTCTACAAATGGACACAATACACATCCCTGTCTCACAATATCTTAATAAGTTGATATTGACCTACTTCATTGTCAATTCTTATGGCAGCTTGTTGTTTCCAATATATGTTTTTTTCTTCTTACAAGTCTAAGGTCTTTCTCATCAATTTGTAAATCTTCAAGCATCGTTATCACGTTAAATGTCTTACTTTATCGAAAGCCTTTGTGTAGTCAATAAAGCAAATATGTAGATCTTTGTTTACTTTAACAGAACGTTCAATTACTGTTCTCAACATATACACAAACTTTACGATACCCTTGCCTTTTACAAACCCACATTGTTCTCCTCCTATTTCAGGTTGTATTCTCTTCCTATCTCTTTGCATGACAATTCTTATCAAAATCTTCGTGATGTGACTCATTATACTAATTGTTCGATCTTGATCACATTTCAAGGCTCCTGATTTCTTTGGGATTGCGAAAAATACATAATTACGTAAATTATGTGGCATAGCCTCAGTATCACATATTGTATTCAGCAGTCTGGTGACTTGATCTATTCCAAAATCGTCTAAAGCATTAATATAAATTTATGCTGTGATGTTGTCTGAATCGGAGGTTTTTACCAGTTTTCATATGGTTAAGCGCATTCTAAACCTACAACATCTAAAACTGATGATGAATATCATACTTTTCTTCTCTGTTATCATAATACAGTTTTTTTCACATAATCAGACCATATATGTAAAATCTGATCTTTATCTATTATGATTTTTACATCTATTGTTTTTAGGCAGCCTGTTGATGTACATGTTCTTTGGTTAGTAAGCTCCTGAATTCTTTTGTGCATTAAAAGGGTATTTTCACTGTTGTGTTGTTTTTCAATTTATATGCAGTTTTTCACAAGCCATGCTTCTTTTGCCTTCTTACATAATGTTCTGACTTTTCTGTGAATTTCTTCATATCTGGCAGGATTATATTTGTTGTGTCTTCTTGTTTCCATTAGCCTTAAAATTTCTTCAGTCATCCATTTCTTAAGACCCAATTTCTTTAATTTTGGAAATATTGTTTCTGCAGCTAAACTGATTGAATTCTTCAAAACTTCCCATTGATCATCCACATCTTGAAATATGATCTCTAGATCAGACAATATTTCAAATCTGTTCCTTACTTCTATGTAAACATTTTTTTAAAATTTCTTTGTCATTTTTCAATGTGCACACATTATATTTAGTGTTTCCTGTTGTATAATTGACTTTCTTTAACTTTACCCTCAATGTGCCCGTAATTAATATGTAATCACTGTAACAGTTTGCATTGGGAACTGTTTTTGCGATTATTAACGCATTTCGAAACCTTTTCCTAATCAGGATGTAATCTATCTGGTTTCTAATCTTACTGTCTAGACTCCTCCATGTCCATAATCTTCTAGGACGTCGTTTAAACCAAGTGTTTCCTGCAATCATTTCCTGCTATTTTGTCCATTCTACAAGTCTGTACCCTTTTTTGTTTCGCTCTCTCAAACCATAGTTTCCTATTATGCATCCATCGTCTTGATTTCCTACTTGTGCGTTGAAGTCACCGATTATGATATTTATTTCTGATTTTTTTTTACATTCTTCAAAGCAAACTCCATGTCATTATAAAATTCATCTATACTATCTTCACTGCATTCATTTGTTGGATCATATATTTAAATAACGTATATGTTCAAAGGTCTGCAGATGAATAATACTAATTTTCCTGACACCGCCCAATATCCTTTAACATATTTTGACATTTGCCGAATCAGTATAATGGCTACACCTCTTTGCCGTTCTTCTCCCCCAGAATTAATGATCTTACAATCCTCTCCGGTCTTAATACCTGCCCCTTTCCATCTTGTTTTGCACATTCCTAATATATTAATTTTCTCAATTTTTATTTCATTTTTGATGTTATCTAATTTTCCGTCTTCGCTTAACTTCCGCACATCCCATGTTGCTAATTTCAGTGTCCCTGTCATTTTCTTGTGATGATCTGTAATTAGGCAAATCATGATAAACTAGGCAACTTCTTCTTCTTCTTTGCGATCATCCGGAGTGTTTTTTTTCAGATGTGATTGCGGTGTGTCTGTTATGCGCCCTTGGGCCGAAACCCGTAGGCCAGCACATCGACTTTAGCGTGCTTTTTTGACCAGGTAGCATTCCTGGGAGACTCTCACTTTTGCGGTGCCGTCTGCAACCCAGCTGGCCAGGATGGAACGGTCGAAGACAACGGTCATCCCTCAAAGGAAGGCAGGGACAGTCCATAGGATTTTCCGCCATCCAAGGTTGCTTCCATAGTTGCAAGGCCGACACATAGCGCCCTGGTTCTGGGCTAGCCGAGGGAATCGTCACGTCCTGCGTATGGCTGCTTTAAATCCTCACTTCAATATATTGGGCTTTCCTTCACAACGGGCCGTTCCTGCACAAACCAGACAAGTCTGCAGATGGTATCCACTCAGCGAGTTTTCGGACATGTGCTTGTCCTTGCGCCCTTCAGAGCTGTTCCAGGCACGGCGGACATTCGGAAAACTACCTAGTCAGACTGTTCCGAGCAAGAGCGGCATTCGGAAACTAGGTAGTCAGAGCTGTTCCTAGCACGAGAGACAAATGGACGAGACATTTCACTCGGACGTAAAATGCGTAGTGCCAGTTTTTATTTTGCCACCCGTAGGCCAGCACTGCCGGCTTCGGCGGGCATTTTTTAATGAGGTTAGCCTTCCTCGGGTTTTGAGGCACGTTAGACTTATTGTTGTGATGCCGCCCACATCTCAGCTGGTCAGGATAGAACGGTCAACGACAAAATGGTCAACCCTCAAGGGAAGGCAGGGGCAGACCATGGGCATTATCTCGCTATCCAAGGAGGCTTCCATAATTGCAGAGCCGGCACATATTGCTCTGAGACTGGGCTCACCTAAGGAGTTTCAACGTCATGCTCATGGCTGCTTTAGTTCCTCACTTCCATGTGTTGGGCAACCCGCTTGCCCCTGATCGCTCAAGCACACACCAGGAGCGGTCAGACTGCGAGCGACATCCACTCGGTAAGCTTTTGCTTGTGACTTCAGACCACGCAATATTTTCGCTCGCCGTGCGTTCCATTTCGCGTTGTTGAGACGTTCTTCCACTTTTGTCTACACTCTTTATGAGTTAGATACAGAGTTTCCGTAACCATGTCCTTCGACTGGGGCACTTTTCTAACTTTTTTGTACTCGCTCACGAGGTAGGCTACATGTGCTGCCGGCTCAGCACCGTACCTTAGTGCAGCAGTGAACGAGAAACGGCCTGGCCCTCTCATCCGGGAATCCCTCATATCCCCCAGCTGAGAGCCTTCGAACATGTATCAGACCTGAGCATGTAGCTTGCTCAGTATCACGTTTCTATTTTCCTGTAGACGGGTGCGGCCTGGCTCTCAGATCCGAGGGTTTGTGGCTTAGAGGCGTTCAGCCACAGCCCTCGACAAGGAGCCTTAAGAGTTTTGTCCGGACCAAGAAATTCTGCCTTCGTGCACCTGATTTAAATTTTGACTGCTATCCTCAGTCTATACCTGCAGAGCAGCAGGTTGTGTCTCTATTAGTCTGGTCCCTATCCCATAA
>JACEFZ010026157.1:0-60893 GCA_014155875.1 Cepaea nemoralis | reverse complement strand
TCAGATAGTTCAGCAACCGGCCGTCAGCCATTTTTCTGAACATGCAGTTCACAATACAAACAACCACGGATAGATGTGAATGCATTATTCCACATGAAATCCACTGCTCACGGTGTCACTTAACTCAGTAGCTGGGCGACAGGAAAATGCGTACGCAAACCGTATATAGAAGCAAAAGCGCCCAGAGGCCTTAACAATTCATATTCGTCATATTGGACCGGAAGTTAGAAGTGAGTATTATGGGGAAGGCATGGAAGCAGCTGCAGAAGACAGCAAGGGACATGGGGATTGACGTGAGTTCTTTCAGAGCCTATGATGCGTTGGAAAATAAAGGCTCAAGTTTGCGAATGTGTTTGTGTGTGTGTGTGTGTGTGTGTGTGTGTGTGTGTGTGTGTGTGTGTGTGTGTTTGCGCGCGCCCTGTGTGCGTAAAGAGAAAGTTTCCTGCACAATATCTGTCTTTAATTCTCTTTTCTCTGTTTCCCTATGGCCCTTGCCATCCAGAAAACAAATGTCTAGTTATATTTTTAACAGTTTGTCCTAAATGTGTATTCTGTCCAGCGCCAGCGTTTCTTCCTCGTCTCTTATTCCTTATTTTGTTAGCTTACAGTAGAATAGCATTTTATATATATATATATTATATATAGTATATATATATATAGATATATATATACTATATATATATATAGATATATATATATATATATATATATATAGATATATATATAGATATATACTACTGACCCGGCCCGGCTTCGCCCAGCTCCTGGCAGAGAGCATCTCATTTAATTCATATTCGGGGCCCCTGCCCCTTTCCCGTTCCCAAAAAAAGACGACCCGCACCGGCTTCGCCCAATCCCTGCGGGGAGCGTCCTCATTTAATTCATATTCGACCCCTGCTCCCGTTCCCGTTTCCAAAAAAGACGACCCGGCCCGGCTTTGCCCAGTCCCTGGTGGGGAATCGTCTCATTTAGTTCATATTAGTAGTCATACCAAGCTCCCGTTCCCGTTCCCGGAAATATTCGGCCCCTGCTCTCGTTCCCGTTCCCAAAAAAGACGACCCGGCCCGGCTTCGCCCAGTCCCTGGTGGGTAGCGTCTCATTTAATTCATATTAGTAGTCATATGAGCTCCCGTTCCCGGAAATATGGCGAACAGATTGGAAGAGAACAATCTTCATCCCAATAACTAAATAGGGCAATCTGAAACTCAATCAATCAATCATTTGCCATGCCGGAAAGCGTGGGCGGTCATGACGCGCCATTTCACTCGTTCACCAGAGTCGTGGATCAGCTCAGTGTTCCTGTCTCGTCCATGCCATGTGGCCAAGCCATCCAGATATTTTCCTCTCGGTCTTCCTCTTGGTCTGTTCCCTTCGATCTTGCCAGCTGTCACTAAGTTCTCCAGTCCATTTCTTCTCATAACATGTCCAAAAAATTTTGACTGTCTACGTCTAATTTCTCTGAAACTACTGAACGTAAACTTACCAAGATATCACGAAAACCCAATAAATGCTGGGATGACTGTATAGATGTCGAAGAGAAATAAAAAGATGAGTTAGAAAATTTTCACGTATTTAAAATAGGTGTATTATTTTTATGAAAACTTTAAAAATGCCTTAAAGATTTTATCATTATATATTATAACGCATATGCCTGTAAATAACTGTAGACAAACATTTTATAAAGCTTTGATAACAATGCAACAATTATATATAAAATATATAGCAATGCTACTAAAAGTTATGTCCCTTGATATAACTTTTCTTAAGTTAAGTCCCCTCGCTATATATAAATTATAATGTAATAACAAAATTTAATTTTATTACGTAAATAGCTGTTTGTAAACTAACAAACTTTGACAGTTGGCTGCACGGGAATGATAAGAACACGTGTAGAAAATTTCATCTCAATCGGATGGACCGTTCGCGAACGCATCAATAGCATATGGACAGACAGACATTGCATTTATATATATATATATATATATATATATATATATATATATATATATATATATATATATATATATATATATATATTATATATATATATATATATATATACTAGCTGACCCGGCCCGGCTTCGCCCAGGCCCTGGAGGGGATCTATCTATCTATGTCTGTCTGTCTGTCTGCTTGTTTGTCTGTCTGTCTGTCTGACTGTCTGGCTGACCAGGCCCGGCTTCACCCAGACCCTGGTGGGGAGCATCTCATTTAATTCATATAAGTAGTCATATAAGCTCCCGTTCCCGACTATCTGTCTGTCTGTCTGTCTATCTATCTGTCTGTCTGACCCGGCCCGGCTTCACCCAGTCCCTGGTGGGGAGCATCTCATTTAATTCATATACGTAGTCATATAAGCTCCCGTTCCCGACTATCTGTCTGTCTGCTTGTTTGTCTGTCTAGTCTGTCTGTCTGGCTGACCCGGCCCGGCTTCACCCAGTCCCTGGTGGGGAGCATCTCATTTAATTCATATAAGTAGTCATATAAGCTCCCGTTCCCGACTATCTGTCTGTCTGTCTGTCTATCTGTCTGTCTGTCTGACCCGGCCCGGCTTCACCCAGTCCCTGGTGGGGAGCATCTCATTTAATTCATATAAGTAGTCAAATAAGCTCCCGTTCCCGACTATCTGTCTGTCTGTCTGTCTATCTATCTGACCCGGCGTGGTTTCGCCCAGCTCCTGGCGCACAGTAACTTAAAAGAATGTCCTTCCACACACCATCCATTATTTTTAATGAAAACTGTTTTTAATCACCTACATGACTGTAGATAACTTCTTTAAGCATAAAAAGATGGGTTACAATGTTATGCATTATGCATTATTTTTATGAAAACTTTGAAAATGCCTTAAAGATTATATCATTATTTATTATAACTCATATGCCTGTAAATAACTATAGAGAAAGAGTTTAACAATAGTGCAAGTAAGTCCAACAATATGACTATAAAGTATATAGAAATGTTATTAAAAGTTATGCCCCTTGAAATAACTTTTCTAGAGTGAAGTCCCCCTGCTATATAGAAATTATATAATGAAAAATGAAATATTAAATGTTATTAAGTAAGTAGCCGATTTTACACTAAGAAACTATTACAGTCGGTTGCACAGGAATGAAAGGAAGACGTGTATAAAATTTCATCTCAATCGGATGTACCGTTATCGAACGCATCCAATACATAGCCAACCATACACATACAGTCTGTTTTAGAGAGAGAGGGAGAGAGAGAGAGAGAGAGAGAGAGAGAGAGAGAGAGAGAGAGAGAGAGAGAGAGAGAGAGAGAGAGAGAGAGAGAGAGAGCGAGAGAGAGATTCCAATGAACTCTGTTGTAGCAGTGCTAGATTTCATTAGAAAATAGCAAATTAAATAGTTCGGCCACATAACCAGGCTACCAACTAACAGTATACCACAACTTGCAATGATGTACGGACCAAATGGAAGCAGAAAAAAAGGCCGACCATGTAAAAGAATGACAGAGGAAATAACAGAGTCCATGTGAATGTCGATATATGTAGCCCACAAACGGGCACTCTCCCTCTGTTTGTGTTGTGTCATCTCGACACCGCAAGGTACAAGAGGAACAAGATTACTTAGCAAGGCGGTTGCGATAGTTTAATCGCTACGGAGCAACGCTGATAAAGTCACGGGCGCGGTCGGACGGGGCTTTGAAGCCTGAGTTCGTTGTCCGCTAAATGAAGGAAAGACTGACCACCTAATCCTGCGTGCACTCAGGCCTATAACATGAGATAGTCCTGGAACATCATGGACCTATAACGTGTTCCTGCTTCGGGACGTGTTTTTTACTTAACAAAGTTACAAAGTTAGCTCTGTTTTATTGACAACACCGGACACGTTTATAATGGGATTCCCCTCCTTGAGAAACCTGGTTCAGTTGCACCATTTACAGCTCTGCACCAGACGATCAATGGTAAATCCGGCTGTGGGAAATTTCTGTGATGTCCCTCCACTCTGTGCACGCCTCTATGCACGTTAACCCCCGCTCTATGCACGTGCTTATTTTGTTTAATGGGTATTCCAGCTCTGGGAACATGTGAAATGCTTTACTTTATTTGTGTGGGAATATTTACTTAAAGAATAAATATTCTTTTGTATGTGATATTATCCGGGACTGGAGAGGCCGATGATCTCACGCCGTGGAAAGTGAACATACAAATGCTCTTCCTCCTAGTTCGCCCTGGAGAGGACGGTGGTCGTTCTGCATCCGTTTACGGCAGTCGTACTTTGTGGTTGCGCCTTCCAGTCCAGACATCCTACTGGTTCGCTGGCCGTAAACAAACAGTTAAGTTATGAGTCACTTTCTGCTTTGTCGTGGTAGAGGTCATGCGTGTCCCAACAACCATCCAGGAGCTATACGATGTCCTAGCTGATGACAGTGTTTCCCAATTCCGAGTTGGGTTGTGGGACATTCCCATACGTGTTGCGTCCTCAATTACAACAGCCAGCAAAGTTGGGTTGTGGGACATTCCCTACGGGTTGCGTCCTCAATTACAACAGCCAGCAAAGTTGGGTTGTGGGACATTCCCATACGTGTTGCGTCCTCAATTACAACAGCCAGCAAAGTTGGGTTATGGGACATTCCCTACGGGTTGCGTCCTCAATTACAACAGCCAGCAAAGTTGGGTTGTGGGACATTCCCTACGGGTTGCGTCCTCAATTACAACAGCCAGCAAAGTTGGGTTGTGGACATCCTACGGGTTGCGTCCTCAATTACAACAGCCAGCAAAGTTGGGTTGTGGGACATTCCCATACGTGTTGCGTCCTCAATTACAACAGCCAGCAAAGTTGGGTTGTGGGACATTCCCTATGGGTTGCGTCCTCAATTACAACAGCCAGCAAAGTTGGGTTGTGGGACATTCCCTACGGGTTGCGTCCTCAATTACAACAGCCAGCAAAGTTGGGTTGTGGGACATTCCCATACGTGTTGCGTCCTCAATTACAAAAGCCAGCAAAGTTGGGTTGTGGGACATTCCCATACGTGTTGCGTCCTCAATTACAACAGCCAGCAAAGTTGGGTTGTGGGACATTCCCTACGGGTTGCGTCCTCAATTACAACAGCCAGCAAAGTTGGGTTGTGGGACATTCCCATACGTGTTGCGTCCTCAATTACAACAGCCAGCAAAGTTGGGTTGTGGGACATTCCCATACGTGTTGCGTCCTCAATTACAACAGCCAGCAAAGTTGGGTTGTGGGACATTCCCTACGGGTTGCGTCCTCAATTACAACAGCCAGCAAAGTTGGGTTGTGGGACATTCCCATACGTGTTTGCGTCCTCAATTACAACAGCCAGCAAAGTTGGGTTATGGGACATTCCCTACGGGTTGCGTCCTCAATTACAACAGCCAGCAAAGTTGGGTTGTGGGACATTCCCATACGTGTTGCGTCCTCAATTACAACAGCCAGCAAAGTTGGGTTGTGGGACATTCCCATACGTGTTGCGTCCTCAATTACAACAGCCAGCAAAGAATCCCAATAGTAATGGTATCAGTAGCAGTATGGCCTTTCCTCACAGTGTCGGCTTGATCCTCTGGTCAATCTCTGCAGCACAACTCTTTCCATTCACTCGCTCTTCTGCACTATACACACGATTCCAAAGGATCCCGACCACGTCTGCTTTATCATGCACCAATACCCCACCAATGGGTGCAGACCCAGCCAATATGTCCGTCTGCTCGTTTCCCATAACACCGGCATGTCCTGGTAAAAAAATCCAGCAGTTGTTTTTTATTGTTTTATTTTTGATTGTTAAATGGAAGCCTGCCACTCTGCCCAAAGCATGCCTGTCTTCACCTTTCTCATCATATTTTGTTCCCAAGTCACTAAATCGGGACCAGACTAATGGAAACACGCACAAAATCGCCTGCCTTGTAAATAGGTAGACTGGGAACAGTCTAAGACACATTGATTGATTGATTGATTTAGGAACCGACATCACAGCATTCAGGACATTCCCATAAGCGCTCCGTCCCCATCCTCAGCAGCCAGCGAAGAGTTCCAACACCAATAGTACCAGTAGCAATCTGATTATATGTCCGTCTCGCCTTTCCTCCGAGCGCCGAGCGTCGGCCAGATCCCCTCGTCACACCTCGTTGTCTCATTCTTACCAGACCATGGTGCTCCATCTGCTCCTCCGATGTGTACACGTGCTCCCACAAGGCCGCAACCCGTCTGCCTTGTCATGTATCAATACTCCACCAAATTTTGCAGGAGCCAGCCAATCTGTCCGCCTGTTCATTCCCCAGCACACCAGCATGTCCAGGAGAAAAGATCCAGACGATGCTTACTACTCTAAGACACATTTTAACAACGTACTTGACGGCCGTTCAGAAAGCAATGACAATGTGCTCCCTACACATGCCTCGGTCGATTACAACGACATGCAGCTAACTTCTTTCAATTCGTCGAAATCTAATGTACCGTGTCTCAGGCTTGTCGAAACAATACCGCGCATGTCAAAATCTTATGTACCGGGTTTCAGGATTGTCGAAACAGAACCGCGCAACTCATTTTATGATGACCTTCAGGCAAGTATGCGATATATAAAAATTACGCATATTTTAAGTCTATTTATCTGTCTGTCTTTGTTTTTCAGTTCTCCTTTTAATTGCTTCCCTGTAAAAACCGTAAATCCACCTACAGATGATCGGTTATTTTAATTACCACTTGACCTTAAGTCTATTTATGGTCTACGAATAGCTAACTACACTTCTTACTTTTGTTACACATTTTCAAACGTAGGCAGACAGGAAGCCAGCAGATCAGTAATAGCAACATGAGTGTTGTTTAGTACAATCAACTTGTTTGTTGTCCCTCAATTCTACTAAGTGTTTACTATTTCTATAACTAAATTCGATGTTTTGATTGTTCCTGTGATCCACTTGTCATAAGTGTCAAACGTCTAAACACTAGAGAGACGCGTAGGTTTGTTGTCCAGTATTCGGGGGTGTTTACAGTCTAGTATTCATAAACATGTAACAACTATAATATTGTTTCCTAGCCTGCTACTCCTGCAATATGTCAAATACACTGGTCGCGTCTCAGCCTCCTCCACCTCCTTATTCTTTTTCCTCCTTCTACTTCTTCTTCTTCTTTTTCTACTACTACTGCTGCTGCTACTACTACTGCTACTACTATTACTACTACTACCACTACTACTATTGGCGCTGCTGCTGTTGCTGCTGTTGCAACGAATACTACTTTTGCTACTAATGCTGCTGCTGCTGCTGCTGCTACTACTACTACTACTACCGCTACTACTAGTAATACTGCTACTGCTACCAATACTTCATCTTCGCCCTCACTTCTCCGTCTACACCCTCCTCCCCAAAATCATCCTCTTCCTTCTTCTTCTGCTGCTGCTGCTACTGGTGCCGTTGTTTCTTTGTCTTCTCCTTCTACCATCTCTCCTTCTTCTTTCTTATGCGGAAACATACTGGACAAGCGAGGCACGCGAAGACACAGAAAAATCTACGAATAAAACTTCAGCAGCCGGCATAATAGATATTGAAACAAGCAGAATCAAAGCCGTTCAAATGCGATATTACTGAGAGTATCGGAGAATTCACGGTCGCTAGTGTCCAGACATAGAACAAATAGAAAAAAATGAGGAAATATTTTGGGTTTTAATTAATGTGTCTCGAAGACGTTTACTGCTGTGGGTCTATAATGTGACAAGACATCACATTTTTTAGGCCTGGATGCACGGAGAAATAAGTGACCAGTCATTCCCGCTCGGCACGGGCGGCAGCTCTTCAAAGAGTTATTAGACAATGTGGTAGTCGCATTTTTAGAAGTCATGAAAGGCTAGTTGTGATCGACGAAAAGCATCTGTTGATATAATTGTAACGTTCTCTCAGTGGCGAAGGACTTACGGACGCCGTTCGTAATCCCGTATAACCGCGTTTGAAACACAGATGCGCGCGATTTGGCAGCAGACCGCGTTGCGTTGGTTTTGCGTTGGTATCGGTGCCGGTCGTTCAGAAAGCAATGGCAAACTCATTCATTCATTCATTCAGTAGCATGTCCTTTGCAGAACCTCGCTTTCATAACAACCTTCCGGAAAACCTCTCGATCATAAGCAAGATGTCCCGCGTCTGATACACCCATCTGGAGATCATCCGCCACATCCTGCACCCATCTTCTCTTTGGCCTTCCTCTTCCTCTCTTCCCAGGCATATACCCCTCCATTATTGTTCTCTCCAGACTTTCGTGACGTTTCAAGTGACCAAAATATTTCAATTTTCTTTGTTTTATCGTCTTTAATAGCCAACCTTCTTCAATATTCAACTCTTGAAGTATGGATGCATTTGTTCTTTTCTTTACCCAAGATATTCTTAGAACTCTTCTATAACATTTATATTCAAAGGCGTTTATGGGCTGTTCAGCTTGTTTAGTAAGTGTCCATGTCTCACAGGCGTATGTTGCAATGGGAAAGATGCATGCTCTTAAAAATCTAATTTTTGTAGTTCTATCTGTCCCACTCAATAATTTTTTCAGCTGTTTTAGTCTTTGAAGAGCAAATGGCAAACTACTGAACGTAAACATGCCAAGAGCTCACAGCGGCAGAAATGCTGGTGTTGACTGCGATGACCTGTAAAAAGAATATGAAAAAAAGAATTTCTCACACTCAGACTAGCATGACGTCTGAACATGCTTTCTTTCTGTCTTTCTTTCTTTCTTTCTTTCTTTCTTTCTTTCTTTCTTTCTTTCTTACTTTCTTTCTTTCTTTCTTTCTTTTTTTTCTTTCTTTCTTCCATTAATGAAGACACAGTAATGAAGACACAATAACGATGACGCAGTAATGAAGGCACAGTAATGACGATACAGTAATGAAGATACAGTAATGAAGATACAGTAATGACGACACGATTTACTAACCAAGAAACCCAGCCACGGCCTACTGCTTCAGAATTGTATTAATTTTACAACTAAAACCTCACAATGCACACAGTAATCTCCTTGTACCCTTTCAGGCATAGTTGACCACAGAGCCCAGGTCAGTTTACAAAATCCCCTCCTCAATGGGGATTCCAAAACCTGGGCCTTCAGGCAACCATTCTGCCATCGCGGCCAGCCCGTGCCGTTTGAGGTCACACTGGAAGTAATCAATCAGGCTAGAGATACTGCAGTATGGGGAAATGAAGTATTGCGTCATCACTTATTCAAGGCCACGGTATGATGAGATCAGTTGGTCAGATCCCTGTCTCGCTGCCTTTCTTTCCCAGACATATCTCAGCACATTCTGCAAGTAGAGGTCGGTGTGGCCGAATGGATAAGAACGTGCATTCTTAAACATCCGGCGTACTTGACGACGATACAAGGGGTTCAGTCCCTACATCGGACAGTTGGATTTGTTGTCATCCTTGACTGACTTGGGAACGTAAATTACAAGTATCTCTCAAGTCGGAGTGGATTCGCCTGATTGCGAGGGACACTGTTAATAGGGAAAGCTAATCCACACGCAAAATTCAGTCCTACGCTGGAGTTCAAAGCGAGTGAGTGAGCGCAAAAGAAAACATAAAAGGACATTCTGCGAGTTGTCCGCTGCCCATTTTATGAGGCTGGTCGACTCAAGGTCAGCGCTTATCGGAAGGCACACTCTTGCCACTGCTGGGGGTTGCACCTGAATCAAGGTCCTGTAAAGCTAAATCGCCTAAGAAAAACGTTGAGTAAATCAGCACACACGTCAAGTGGAATTGGTCAACACGTAAAGTGGAATCGGTCAACACTTCAAGTGAAATCGGTCAACACGTCAAGTGGAATCTGTCAACACTTCACGTGAAATTGTTCAACACGTCAAGTGGAATTGGTCAACACTTCAAGTGGAATCGGTCAACACTTCAAGCGGAATTGGTCAACACTTCAAGTGGAATTGGTCAACACGTCAACTGGAATTGGTCACCATTTCAAGTGGAATTGTCAACACTTCAAGTAAAATTGGTCAACACTTCAAGTGGAATTGGTCAACACCTCAAGTGGAATTGGTCAACATTTCAAGTGGAATTGATCAACACTTCAAGTGGAATGGGTCAACACTTCAAGTGGAATTGGTCAACACTTCAAGTAGAATTGGTTAACACTTCAAGTGGAATTCGTCAATACTTTAAGTGGAATAGATCAACACTTCAAGTGAAATTGATCAACACTTCAATTCTTCTTCTTCTGCTGCGTTCATCCGGAGTTTTTTTCTTTTTTTTTTCGGACGTGATTGCGTTGTGCCTGTTTACAGCAGAGCTGCGTTCTTGCGCCGTCAGGCCGACACATCCGACTTCTGCAAGCATTTGTCGACCGGGTTAACCTTCTCGGAAACACTTCAATTGAAACTAGTCAGCACGTCAAGTGGAATTTGTCAAGACTGTGTGTGGAATTGGTCAACACTTCAAGTAGAATTGGTCAACACTTCAAGTCGAATTGGTCAATACTTCAAGTGGAATCGGTCAACACTTCAAGTGGAATCGGTCTATACTTCAAGTGGAATGGGTCAACACGTCAAGTGGAATTGGTCAATACGTCAAGTGGAATGGGTCAACACTTTAAGTGGAATTGGTCAACACTTTAAGTGGAATTAGTCAAAACTTCATGTGGATTTAGTCAACACTTCATGTGGATTTGGTCAACACTTCATGTGGATTTGGTCAACACTTCAAGTGGAATTGATCAACACGTCAAGTGGAATTGGTCAACCCTTCAATTGGATTTGGTCAACACTTCATGTGGAATTGGTCAACACTTCATGTGGATTTGGTCAACACTTCAAGTGGAATTGATCAACACGTCAAGTGGAATTGGTCAACCCTTCAATTGGATTTGGTCAACACTTCGTGTGGAATTGGTCAACACTTCATGTGGATTTGGTCAACGCTTCAAGTGGAATTGATCAACACGTCAAGTGGAATTGGTCAACCCTTCAATTGGATTTGGTCAACACTTCATGCGGAATTGGTCAACACTTCATGTGGATTTGGTCAACACGTCAAGTGAAATTGGTCAAAACTTCAAGTGGAATTGGTTAACACTTCAAGTGGAATGGGTCAACACTTCAAGTGGAATTGGTCAAATCTTCAAGTGGAATTGGTCAACACGTCAAATTGAATTGGTCAATACGTCAAATGAAATTGGTCAACATGTCAAGTGGAATTGATGAACTTTAGAAAAACACAGTCTCACATGACAGAAATGAACATGCCGCTAACAAACCTAGATCACCATACAAAAACAATAAGGCATGACACAGCTATATTTTAAAACATTTCACAAAACAGTCAGTTAGCTAACGTTCTGCAGTCATTCGAAGCCTACGACACAAACATCAAACTAAATCCTTACCAGATTCTTTGCCAAACAAACATTAGGTTTGGACCAAACAAAAATGAATGGCAGAAACTAGAGAAAAAATGGTATGTCACAGTTATGGCTTAACAATTGTTAATATGGTAGCAGAGATTGCCACTGTCATTGTCATTGACTGTCTATAGAATACCTTACAGTGTATGGCAGGGATTAGAGGGGGGGGGGGGTATTGAGCTGAGGAATTAAGGCCGCCTGGCTAGTGCAGTCGCCGCGAACTGTGCAGGTTAGGTTAAGGTTTTCTTTTTGCCCCCGACAGAAAAAATCCACACGGTACAGAGGATTCGAACCCGGGTTTCCCGATGGATAATCCGGCAACCTAACCACTCGGCCAGCCGCTCCTTGCAGACATTGTTTCATGACGCAATGACACATTTCTGCATTATGTAAGCCCATGGCAGATACGGGAAGTCGCCTAAGACGATTAATCATCTTATTCAGTCTGGAGAGAGTGAAGTATATGATGTATTTTTAATGACCGCAGTGTTTGAAAATATTGCCTGTCCAAGGTGTGTATTTACCTTCTATGTTGCATGAACTTTACAGAGGGTGAATACAAAAATTGGACCGTTAATATTTTCAAACACTGTACAGTCATTAAAAATACACCCTATAAACGTATATAATGTATGTAACTCCTTCGTGTATATTTTGGCACGACATTAAGAGTTGAGCTAACCAGTTCCTTGCCGCCTACCCTTCTCAGAGACACCTATCAACAATCGTCTTACAATGGTTGACCTTTGATTCGTGCCTAGGCGTGCACATCCATCCTCAAACGAGGAGTGAGCCTAAAATGCTGTGTAAGTAACAAGAACAGGTGAGAGAAAACAGTAATGGAATCAATAAGGAAGTATTGCTCACATCCAGTGTAAAACACATGTGGAAATTTTCCAAGCACGTATAAACAGAGTGAACTGTGTGGGTGTAATTCGTTGAAATGTAGCAGTCAAAACCCCGATCATTTGCTTATAGCATGATCCGTAAGGATGCTTGCCATTTTTAGATTTCAACAGTCTTTCGCCCAAGTGACCTACAAGTGAAACACATGACCCCGAAATTTGCATCATTTGATGGATTAACAACTTCCGGTGCCATGACCGAGTGACACATTACCTTAAATCTTACGTCTGCATTAACACTGAATATAACAAACTATTCCATTTGTGACCAGAAACCCCGAATCTATTTCCATCCCAGGTCTGCTGCCGACGTGAGCAACCTACCTTAAGACATTTTTTTTTTAAATTCCGAAGAGAAGAGTTTATTTGCATGCGCAATACAGCATCTATGATACTTTGCTTATATATTGTTGTAAGCATGGGGACGAGATGGCCTTGAAATTGTCGATCTATACTTACGTACGTCATTGTTATGTCGATCGACATCTTCAGTTGAAAATAGATATGGTGTGCCACATGCGGCGTAGGGAACCCGTCATTTTATGGTATTTTTAACTGTTCGTGTTGATTCAATTTTAGATTCTAACTTCCAGCACGGCAAATATTGGTAGCAGGGGGAGACAAATAGCGATAGAGCAATAATTAAAATGATTAGAGGGACATGATATTCTTTGTTCATGTCGTTCAGACATGAACAGTGAATTTGGCGTTGTAATATTTTTTGTGGCCGGGGCTTTCGCGAAGGAATTACAATCGCAGTTTGTAATCCCGCATACCGAGTTTGAAATACAGCTGCTGGTGATTTGGAAGCAGACCACTTTGCGTTGTTTTTCATAAATAGTACGAGCGCCAGTTGTTCATAAAGCAATGGCAAACTACTGAACGTAAACTTGCCAAGAAATCACAAACCGCCAAACAGTATGCTGCGGCTGACTGCGATGTTCTGTCAAGGATATGAAACTAGCTTTTATTTTTGTATACCAAAAGATCGCGACTGACTATTTATTTTGTCGTTTGTTAATTTAATATTTGAACGCTTGGTTCTTTTTTAAATATTGCACTGGCGAGTTGTTTAAATGTATTGTAGTGGACTCAAGATCATGTCGAGAAGGGTACAACAGGCAAGCTTCGTGAGGAGTGGCATGCTTCAATGAAACAAATCAAAGTCATCTTCTCCCCCAGGACATGCTGGTGTAGTGGGAAACGAGCAGGCGGAGAAATTGGCCGGGTGTACATCGCTGCGTGGGGTTTTGGTGCGTAATAAGGCAGATGTGGTCAGGGCCATTTATGATCATGTGTATTGTGTGGAGGAACAGATAAATCATCATGGCTTGGAGAGGATGGGTATTGTGTAGAGGAACAGATAAATCATCATGGCTTGGAGAGAATGGGTATTGTGTGGAGGAACAGCTAAATCATCATGGCTCGGAGAGGATGGGTATTGTGTGGAGGAACAGATAAATCATCATGGCTCGGAGAGGATGGGTATTGTGTGGAGGAACAGATAAATCATCATGGCTCGGAGAGAATGGGTATTGTGTGGAGGAACATATAAATCATCATGGCTTGAAGAGAATGGGTATTGTGTGGAGGTCAAGGCCCTTTATGATCATGTGTATTGTGTGGAGGAACAGATAAATCATCATGGCTTGAAGAGAATGGGTATTGTGTGGAGGTCAAGGCCCTTTATGATCATGTGTATTGTGTGGAGGAACAGATAAATCATCATGGCTTGGAGAGAATGGGTATTGTGTGGAGGTCAAGGCCCTTTATGATTATGTGTATTGTGTGGAGGAACAGATAAATCATCATAGCTTGGAGAGGATGGTTCGTCAGCCAGTGACTACAGGATTTGGCCGACACTCGATACATGCGCTCGTCGTTCACTAGGGGAGCGAAACACTGGTTGCATATCCTCCCGTGCATACAGGCACAGAATATTCGCCTTTAGATGTGTGTGTGTGTTTGTGTGTGTGTGTTGTTTTTTTTTTTTTTTTGTATAGGTAGGTAGGTAGGTAGATAGGTAGATAGGTAGGTAGTTAGTTAGGTAGGTAGGTAGTTAGGTAGGTAGGAATATATATATATATATATATATATATATATATATATATATATATATATATATATATATATATATATATATATATATATTCATTCAGTAGTATGTCCTTTACGCTGGTCTCCCTGGTTTAGAGGTTACACGACTTTCTCCGTAATTTCGTATACTTTCGTAGGTAACGTGACGTTACGCGAGAATCGGTAGCGGTTTCTCTCCGCGTCGGTAACTTACGGGGTATGTGAGCCGGTCGCTCAGAAGCAATGACAAACTACTGAGCGTAATCTTGCCAAGAATTTAACAATCAGCTGAAAGATGCTGATGTTGACAGCGATGTCCTGTAAAGGATATGCGGAAAAAAAAGTACCACCTTTGCAGAACCTCGCTCCCGTAACAACCTTCCGGAAAACTTCTCAATCATAAGCAAGAAGATATCCCGCATCCGATACACCCATCTGGATTTGCTTGCTTGCTTGCTTGCGTTCGCTGGCTGTGAACTCCAGCGCGAAGTCCTGTATGTCGGATGAAGACATCTTGCTGCCCAACATCAGTGTGATGTCATACCGGACCTGAGGTTTGTGTGAGTATCCGTTGTCCCATGTCTGGCTTATTGATGTGCAGACAGGTGGTTCCTCGCCGTGTAGGCAGATACTCTCCGACTTCGGAAGAATCAGCGATCCTACTACGTTAGCCAGGACCCCGAAGGGACCTGTTGCCCAGGACGCATGACTAGGTCTTGTTAGTAGGTCTTGGCCAGTATAGAACCTGGCCCTGGTGCATTGCAAACACCCCTGCGTCAGCCCACCTCATCTGGACATCATCCGCCATATCCTGCACCCATCTTCTCTTTGGTCGTCCTCTTCCTTTCTTCCCAGGCATATACCCCTCCATTATTGTTCTCTCCAAACTTTCGTGACGTTTCAAGTGACCAAAATATTTAAGTTTTCTTTGTTTTAACGTCTTTAATAGCCAATCTTCTTCAATATTCAGCCCTTGAAGAATGGATGCATTTGTTCTTTTCTTTGTCCGTGCTATTCTTAGAACCCGTCTATAATATTTATATTCAAAGGCATTTATGCGCAGTTCAGCTTGTTAACTAAGTGTCCAGGTCTCACAGGCTTATGTTGTAATGGGAAAGATGCATCTTCTTCTTCTTCAGCGTTCCGAGCCATTGAGGTTATTTGCTGCTGATGGGAAAGATGCATGCTCTTAAAATTATAATGTTTGTTGTTCTATATATATATATATATATATATATATATATATATATATATATATATATATATATATATATATATATATATATGACTGAATACCCACCATTCGAACCCATAACCAACGGGTAGGCGGGCAAACGTGCCAGCCACCACGTAACTGTGCATCCTGTGTAGTTCAGGTAAATATAAACCGTTGTTGTGAAAGCTCTACTGGCAATCGATCACATATAGCCTGCCGGTTCGGTGACTTTATGTATTTAACTCATTGCTGCATAAACATCTGGCTAACTAGGCCAGGAATGCAATTCATGTCACATAAACAATTATTCGTGTACAGACGTGCACTCGGGTTACTTTCTGATAAAACAGGCAGGCCGGATCAGGGTAGTTACGGAGCTGTAAACATATATTTCTTCAGTGCTTATTTGTAACTATTTTATGAAGAAATATTTACTTCTATAAGCGAGCTGGCAATATGCATTTAAGAAATTTAAGAATGGTATGATGGCATACTAGATGATACATGACAACAACAATGAGTGCCACTTTTTACACTTCTTGTCGTTGTTATTTTTTTTTTTGTTCTTCTTCTTCTTCTTCTTCTTCTTCTTCTTCTTCTTCTTCTTCTTCTTCTTCTTCTTCTTCTTCTTCTTCTTCTTCAGCGATCTTTATATAAATTTAGTTGTTGCCAGTACAATCTAAATTTCCTTCTATCCCGATAACAAGTAAATGGGAATATTCTTACATAAGTGAATGTGGTATGTTAATTTGAAATGGGAGATAGGTATCCTCAAACCGTTGTTGCCGATTACTAATTAAAATGGACTCAGGAGAGAGAGAGAGAGTGAGGTCGACGAATTGCGCAACTCTTCCTCACTTTAATCCAAGTCATCGCGCAAGTCATTCTTCATCCTGTGGTAAACGCTCCCAAGGTGGCCAGAGGAAACGCTTTAAAGACACTCTGAAAATTTCACTGAATGCTTTTGAAATTCATCATGACACCTGGGAGGCTGCAGCCAGAGACCGAAATTCGTGGCGTGCATCATTACGCAAAGGTGCAGTCATATGTGAGGCAACCAGGACTGCAAGAGCTGTGAAGAAAAGACAAAACAGAAAAACCACTGCAGGAGATCCTCCTCCGGAGACGTCAAGCATTCTTTGCCCACAATGTCAAAGAACATTTCGAGCCAAAATAGGCCTTATCAGCCATCTTAGAACCCACGGCTCCATACCGTCAACCCCACTGGATGAAATGAATGGTCATCATCATTCTTGATGGACAAACCACACACAAAACAATTGAAAACCAGAAATGGCTCGCAAGACTCCCTAGTACTGGGTCAGACACATCTGGTAAGATTCCACTAACTCCCCCGATGTGTCTCCACCTTGCCGTGGTGGGGGAGCTTGTGTGTCTCATTGACCCCATCTGCTTGCCGATGGATGAAAACTACATATCGGACAGCTTATGGGATAGGGGCCAGACTAAGAGAGACACAACCTGCTGCTCTGCAGGTAGACTGAGGATAGCAGTCAAAAGATTAAATCAGGTACACGAAGGCAGAAGACCTTGGTCCGGACAATACTCTAAGGCTCTCTGTCGAGGGCTGTGGCTGAACGCCTAGAAGCCACAAACCCTCGGATCTGAGAGCCGGGCCGATACCCACCTACCGAAAAATAGAGGTGAGACACTGAGCAAACTACATGCTCAGGTCTGATACATGTTCGAAGGCTCTCAGCTGGGGGATATGAGGGATTCCTGGATGAGAGGGCCCTGGCCGTTTCTCGTTCACTGCTGCACGAAGGTAAGGTGCTGAGCCGGCAGCACATGTAGCCTACCTCGTGAGCGAGTACAAAAAGTCAGAAAAGTGCCCCAGTCGAATGAAATGGTTACAAAAACTGTCTGTATCTAACTCATAGAGAGTGTAGACAAAAGTGGAAAAACGTCTCAATAACACGAAATGGAACGCACGGCTAGCGAACCTATTGCGTGGTCCGAAGTCAAAAGCAAAAGCTTACCGAGTGGATGTCGCCCGCAGTCTGACCGTTCCTGGTGTGTGCTTGAGAGACCAGTGGCAAGCGAGATGCCCAACACATAGAAGTGAGGAACTGAAGCAGCCATGAGCAAGACGAGGCAACTCCTCGGGTGAGCCCAGTCTCAGAGCAATATGTGCCGGCTCTGCAATTATGGAAGCCTCCTTGGATAGCGAGGGAATGCCCATGGTCTGCACCTGCCTTCCATTGAGGGTCGACCGTGATGTCTTTTATCGTTCTATCTTAACCAGTTGAGATGTGGGCGACATCACAACAATAAGTCCAACGTGCCTCGAAACTCGAGGAAGGCTAACCTCATTAAAAAATGCCTGCTGAAGCCGGAAGTGCCGTCCTACGGGTGGCAAAATAAAAATTGGCACTATGCATTTACGTCCGAGTGAAATGTCTTGTCCGAATGTCTCTAGTGCTAGGAACAGCTCTGAATACCTAGTTTCCGAATGCCGCTCTTGTTCGGAACAGCTCTGACTAGATAGTTTTCCGAATGTCCGTCGTGCCTGGAACAGCTCTGACAGGCGCAACGACAAGCACATGTCCATACTCGCTGAGTGGATACCGTCTGCAGACCTGTATGGTTTGTGCGGGAACGGCCCGGGGCGAACGAAATCCCAATATATTGAAGTGAGGAATTAAAGCAGCCATGAGCAGGACGTGACGATTCCCTCGGTGAGCCCAGCACCAGGGCGCTATGTGTCGGTCCTGCAATTATGGAAGCAACCTTGGATGGCGGAAAATGCCATGGACAGTCCCTGCCTTCCTTTAAGGGTTGACCGTTGTCTTCGACCGTTCCAACTTGGCCAGCTGGGTTGTGGATGGTACCGCAAAAAGTGAGAGTCTCCCAGGAATGCTTCCTGGTCAAAAAAGCACGCTATAGCCGGATGTGTCAGCCTACGGGTTTCGGCCCAAGGGCGCATAACAGACACACCGCAATCACATCTGAAAAAACACTGCGGATGAACGCAAAGAAGAAGAAGAAGAAGATTCCACTAAGGTATCAGCAAGGTTTTCTAGTAGAAGGACAAGAGAGCACAGGAAAGGCACTGCCCTCAGAGATGAGAATTCTCACTCTTGTAAGCTGAATACGAGTAGTATCCCTGCCACACAGCTCTCCTGATCTGCTGCCCCAAATAGCGATGCCACACTATCACTGTAATATTTAACACGGTTACACACGCGTAACTCTGATAAAAATGAAACTAATTCATGGGAAAGGTTAAAAGATTATAATAATGTCTGTTATGGTATGACCACTGGGAGTCAAAAGTAACACATTAATTATTCAACACTACTGATAATATGCACATAATGTAAATAATGTCAATTGTCTGCAATAATCCACTGCCGAGTATTGTCTCTAGCTTAACTGAATAGGTGATATCAAAGAATGTCTTTAGTTTATGTTATAGGAAACATCCTATTCCTTGGATAGTTATTGTGGGCGATTGGAGAGTTTAGATTAGTTGGTTTATACTCAGCTTCGGTTCTAGGTGGTACAGTTGCTCTCTGGGTGGGTATTGGCTGATTCCTGGTCGTCACTCTTCACTATATCAGGAAGTTGAGATCCATTAGCCTTCAATGCTATTGCCTCTGGTAGACCAAACGTGAGCACCCCGTTTAGGTACCAACATGTAGCACAGTCAACCACTTCCCTGTATCCAGATGGACACACGTTAATCTGACTGAAATCACACCACAAACCTTTTCTAGTTCAAAACTACATTGTAAGTGCCATCGGATAAAATTGTGTATTGGCTTTATAACGAGGTAAAAATATGCCCTTTTACTGAGGTTTAATTACCTAATAACACCGTAGGAATACTCCGCCTAAACTCTATCGGGCAGAACATACATTGCGTGGGGCGATGGGGTAGAACATACTTTGCGTGGGGCGATCTGTTGTTTATAATTACCCTGGCTGCTGAACATCCTGTTATGTTTAGGGGCGTCCCCATATTCCGTTTAGGTGTCTCTTTGTCTATAATACCTCGTGTTGGCAAGGCTAAAACAATATAATCATCTGTGAATGGACTATTCTCAAGATGTAATTGGGTTGTACATTACAAATATCACAGTGAATCGGTACAGTTTTCTCGGAACATTTTCAACATCTGATGGGAGATGCCTTGAAGAGATTAGAACAAGAATCGCCATGGAGAAGGTAGCCTTTCGCAAGATGGAAAACATACGGACTAATAAAACGATGTCATTTGCACAAGAAAAAAAGAGTGTTGAGGTGCCTCACAGAACCTGTACTTTTGTATGGGTGTATAGCGGGGACAATGAGCAGACAAGCTGAAAATCCTCTGATGGCTGTGGAAATTGGGTTTCTGAGGAAAATGCAAAGCGTAACATGGACAGACAGAAAAACCAATGACCAAGTCATACAAGAAACAAATGAAAATCGTAAACTGATTAGAGAAATTAAACACAGACTGGCGCAGTGGTTTTTTGTTTTTTACACGATGTGAGAAGAAATAAATTGGAGAGCTTGGTGACAATAATCAAAATTAAAGGGAAGAGAACAAGGAGAAGACAGAGAAGTAAATACCTAGATTGCTTGGTCACGTGGTATGTCCGAAACAAGAACACTGAGCTGATCCATGACTCAGGTGGTCGCATGAGACGGTAAAACATGACCGCCTACTCTTATCGACATGGCTCACGATGATGATGATCTCGATAATATCTACAGCATTGAACTATATATACTCGTACTTCTCTGAACATATCCTGGTATCCATTGTAGGCTTTGTCGTTTACTATGAGCGTAGGTCAATTCTGAAATTAAAAACCTTCAATGAGGATTCGAACATCACATGATCATGGAATCGGCAGGCAAGTGTGATTGCCATTGCACTACCGCGCTCCGGTAGTGATCAATTGATAAAGTTGTCCCTTATTAACTCTGTGAACGGTGTATACAAAGTGGTGAATTTGTGTCACTACTTTACTCTATTATTAAAGGTAATATGAATAACGACATATCGCATTACAAGGGTCATCATAAACACAGCGGCGACCGATTGGGCAGCAGGCCGCGTTGCGCTGGGTTTAAACGAGTTGGTATGGGAATCGGTCGCTCAGAAATCAATGGAACGTAATCTTGTCAAGACATCAACAACAGCAGTAAAATTCTGGTGTTGACAGCGATAGTCCTGTAAAAAAGATATGCAAACAAGTGTCATCATGTTATTTGCTTTGTTTCGTATATTTTCCAATTTCAGTGTTCAATGAAGGGAAATTTGCATTATAATATTTGTTCATTTAATTGTGTACCATGTCTGATCCAAACCTATGTTTTGCTTGGCATTGAATCGGTTGACTGTGTTTGGTGTTATACATACTTTATTGTTTCGTACCCGTGTACCAAAGATGTATATACATGATTCATTCTAAAAGATTTTACCTTGTTGCCAGCAGTCTTCTGTACTCACTGCTTGCTAACTGACTAACTAACTAACTAACTAACTAACTAACTAACTAACTAACTAACTAACTAACTGACTGACTGACTGACTGACTGATTAATTAACCAACCAACTAACTAACTAACTAACTAGCTAACTAACTCACTCACCCACACACTCACTCACTCACTCACTTACTCACCCACTCACTCACTAACTAACTAGCTAGCTAACTAATTAACTAACTAGCTAGCTAACTAACTAACTAGCTAACTAACTAACTACTAACTAACTAACTAGCTAGCTAACTAACTATCTAACTAGCTACTAACTAACTAACATACTAATCAGCATATGGTGGGACGCAGAGGTGTTTCCAAGGCACCAGGGCCGGGTTATATACTGGCCAAGACCTATTGACGCGTCCTCGTCGAGCGTCCTGGGCAACAGGTCCCTTCGGGGTCCTGGCTGAAGTCAATAGGATCGCCGATTCCTCCGAAGTCGGAGAGTGTCTGCCTGTACGGCGAGGAACCACCAGTCTGCACACCAATAAGCCAGACATGGGACAACGGATACTCTCGCAAACCTCAGGTCCTGTATGACATCACACTGATGTTGGACAACAGGATGCCTTCATCTGACATACAGGACTTCGCGTTGGAGCTCAAGCCAACGAACACAAGCAAGCAAGCAAGCATATTTTGATCCAAATCTACATCAGCACGTGTAATAACTGTTACGTCATGTAGAGATGGTCTTAATTTCTTATAAACTGAGTAAGTTTCATCGGATGATAAATCGTCTTATTCGAAATTCCCGTAACTGCCATAGGCTTATAAATCAAACTATAATTAAAATATCAATACAGTAGTTTTCCCTATCCAACTACCTTTAATATAATACATAATATAATACGCCTGCTACCATATTAACAATTCTGAAGACATAACTGTGACATACCTACGTCTCATTTTCCGCCATCTATTTTGTGTGGAACTGAGGCTGTTACTACAGATATGATCAATTTGACATGGCAAACTACTGAGCGTACAATTGCTTTAGAAAATTAGCCTGGTTTTCATCCCAACGTCTTGCAACGAACATGCAACATTTTTAATTGTGGTCTGGCGATGCCCATGTTGCTTTGTGTATTCTGTTATATGGGAAAACATTTCACCCTATGAAATATTGATTCATTGCGTGTAAATTGGTAAATGAGAGGGGGCTTCAAATCAAAACATTAAACGTATGATAGAAGTTACAGTAACTATGCCACTTTCTTGTAACCTGTCAATAGTGTTGTTAGGGTTGTCAGGAGTGTTAAGCACGTGACCTCACTGTGCAGACGAGCACGGGAGTCATAAGAACAGTTTAAAGATGGTCGTCCCACTTTTGACATGCCTCAAAGGGGAGCAGCGTTCTGTTATCCGTGGTTTTTTTTTTTTTTAATCAGTGAAGGAACGAAACATATAGACATTCATCGGTGAATTAAGGTCCAGTATGGTGGTGCATGCCTGTCAATCCATCAAGTGTATGAGTTGAGTAGGAAGTTTCAAAACTGTTCGGTCCGATGAAGAGATACAGCAGGTGGTGCATGCGTGGTTACACACGCAACTAAGATTTTTGATTTTTTTTTAATAGGAATCCATGCACTTTATTGGTGCTGGAGGACTTGCAGTGGTGACAACATCGAAAAATGATACATGTGTTCTTTATTTTTATTTTTTTTTCGAATATATTCATCCACACATACACAAAACATTTAATGTTTTTATTTGAAATCCCCTCGTAATTATGTCCTTGATTAATTTAAATTTCCTAATCAGGCAGTCGTATTAATATAAAATGTCTATGTCAGAAAGGATTACAGTTAGCAAATTGAAAACAGTAACAATACTTGACACAGAAATCCCCACAGGTGATAACAAGATTCCTCGCATACCGGTTGAAGATATCATCAACACAGCGGCAGCCTTAGATATGGTTTCACTGTTGAAATACTTAGAATTTATTTAGTGAAACGAAATTGTCAAAACTAGGGATAATAATATGTGAATCTATTTAACTTAAATAGCGAAAATTGTTGTGCGCTCGAATAGAAATACATCATATCTTTATGGCCAATTTCATTCTTTGTGGTTGTGAGATATTACTAAATAATCGAGACCCTAGATGTCGGTTAATGGCAGTTTTCGGGTATACCGAAATTATTACCTCGTTAAAATAGCTGGTAATGCCTTTGTAAATGTTAACAGGGAATTCTACGGTCACAATCTTAGGCCCGTATTATCAGGACTTGCTAGGCACGCAAGAAATAATATTGTTAGAATTAGGACGGTGGCCTCTATTTTCCGAGACATATCCTGGTATACAGGCTAGGCTGGTTCGACTTGGGAATCCATGTCAATTTTAGAAATGTGCCTGGATGCGAGTAGTAGTTGTTGTTGTTATTGTTTAGTTGTTGTTGTTGTTTTGTTGTTGTTGTTGTTGTTGTTGTTGTTGTTGTTGTTGTTGTTGTTGTTGTTGTTGTTGTTGTTGTTGTTGTTGTTGTTGTTGTTGTTCTTCTTCTTCTTCTTCTTCTTCTTTTTTTCTGCTTTCGTCTGGAACGTTGTTTTAGACATAATTGCGTTGTGTCTGTTTACAGCAGAGCTGCGATATTTGCACCTTTTGACCGACACATCCGACTTCTTCGGGCATTTGTTGGCCGTTTACTTCTCGGGAATGCGAATTCAAACCCATGACCCGCAGAAGTCGGATGTGTCGGCCTAACGGCGCAAGAACGCAGCTCTGCTGTAAACAGGCACAACGCAGTCACATCCGGGGATAAAAACCCGGATGAACGCAGAAGAAGAAGAAGAAGAAGAAGAAGAAGAAGAAGAAGAAGAAGAAGAAGAAGAAGAAGAAGAAGAAGAAGAAGAAGAAGAAGAAGAAGAAGAGGAAGAAGAAGAAGAAACCCATGACAACCGGCTCGGCAGACACTCGTTAGTTTTAACTCTTTAGTTCCATGTATAGACGTGTGCGTCCTGGGAAGTTTTAACTCTTTAGTTCAATGTATTGACGTGTGCGTCCTGGGAAGTTTCAACTCTTTAGTTCCATGTATTGACATGTGCATCCTGATAAGCTTTAACTCTTTAGTTCCATATATTGGCGTGTGCGTCCTGGGAAGGATTACGATGATCGGTATTTGTGTCAGTTTCATTCATTCATTCAGCTACATGTCCTTTGCAGAACCTCGCACTCATAACAACCTTCCGGAAAACCTCTCGATCATAAGCAAGTTGCCCCGCTTCTGATAGTATGATACACCCATCTGGAGATCATCCGCCACATCCTGCACCCAATTTCTCTTTGGTCTTCCTCTTCCTCTCTTCCCTGGCATATACCCTTCCATTATTACTCTTTCCAAACTTTCGTGACGTTTCGAGTGACCAAAATATTGCAATTTTCTTTGTTATCGTTTTTAATAGCCAACCTTCTTCAATATTTAGCTCGTGAAGTTTGAATGCATTTATTCTTTTCGTCATCCAAGATATTCTTAGAAATCGTCTATAACATTTGTATTCAAAGGGATTTATGCGCTGTTCAGCTGTGTCCAGGTCTCACAGGCGTAGTGTCAGTTTCAGATATAGCAGAATGCAGCGTTATCTCATTCTCTTCCATTCCTTTATATGCGGATTTCTACTTAACCAAACATTAACTCTTGGGCTAAACACATTGAAAATACATGACATGATCTATGACACTAACCCCTCCTAAATGTGGTATTCCCTGGTGATAATCAATTACCTTCCGCTTAATCTATTCATTGTCGTCAGTTGTCGTCATAATTAGAGTTCACCGAAACTGTTGTCTGTACAGTTAGTCATTATAAGTTTTTCTGGACTGTTATTTTGAATGTAAGGATGCCTCTGGTGTATCTCATGCGATATATTGTTGTTTTCTGAATAATGAGTGGCAAGCATTCGTCATACCGGGTCTATAAATATTCAGAAGATCATTAGTTTTCATCTGGTAAACAAAAACATTCAGATGTTGCCTTTCATGTGACACCTCACGTAAAGTTAGTCTTCCAGTCCACCCTAAAGGGCTGACTATATGCCATGTTGTTGCCTTTCTAATCAACGCAACACGACTGAATATGGTACCGCCTGGACATAGTAATCTGGAGCGTCAGGTCACGACTCAATTTCCATTTTGCGATTTCTTCACTAGACACTCACAGCCATTGAGATACAACCGTCTGCAACCAATGTTTTCTTCTATAGTATGTCCAGAAATTAATGCCGTGATTCACGATCAATTATTTTGAAAACTGTCTGTTGCATCGTTATCAATTTTTTCCTGCCGTCTTATATTTACCCCCACCCAAGGAATATGTCTTTGAAAGATCCAAAATCAACTTAAATCATCGAAAGCGGCGACATTTCTTTGATGATTTGGGGAAAATGTAGTGAATTCACGCTAACAAACTAGTCTTACAGTAAACCACGTTATTTCTGGTAAGGACACAAGTACAAGGCGTAGCCAGATTCGTATGGGAGTGGGTGCAATAAAAAAAAGTAGCTTAAAAGTCGACAGGGTCGACTGCATTGCACCGGGTTTTTATCCCATATGGCTCAGTCTCTTTCCGCAGGGCGGAAAGCGTCGCACAAAGCACGAACTCCGTAGCTCCAGCGACGACCCTCGGAAGTCTCCGAAAAAATGCACTCGTGAAATGAAGGAATCGAACATACAACCTTCGGAGCCCGAGTCACACGGCTTGACCACTTCACCACGGAGACTCCCGAGAGGGGTGCAATGTGTAATATTAGTAAAGACAGAGAATTTACAGAGGCATGGGGTAAATAATGTGTAAATTGACAGGAAAGTAGAAGGAATATATTTCTTACCTTATTTTTCATTTCCTTCTTGTTTCTTCAGCTGCTGGTTAATAATTGTACACAAGTATTCATGTTACTAGGATGCATTTAGCTTTTTATATTGAGTTCGTGAAAGCTTCCAAATAGCTGTGCGTTAATGTGCGTATGGAGTGACCAGAAATGATACCGCAATTTAGTCATCATGTGTCCATTTTTAAGGATCTGTTCAGCTGTCTGTGTAGTTTGTTCACACGTACACATGGGTGACAGACCCGCTTTGAGTCTTCGTGAAAGATTGTCTACTCTGCTGTTTACTGTTCAGAGACGGAACATGATTACCTGTTTTGCACTATGAAAATAGTTGTCAGTGTCTCTGTAGTGGGCTTTCTTCTTAACGACCAAGATGTTGGTCCTCTTTTCATTGTAGTTTATAGATTGATTCGTATGCACGTGTGTTGTCCCCTAATTTGACAACGTGTTTGCTCTCACGTTTCTTGTTATGCCACAATATGTCAGTTTCCACCGCAATATTACTCTTCTGTTGGTATTCAATGCGCTTAGTGTGTGTGTGTTTTTTTTTTTTCACCGCTGAGGGCTTGCGGAATTGAAAATTCATCACTGTGGAATACAAACTGTTGCCATTGACATTGTGCTGATGCTGTAATGTTTAGGGCCTGCAATTCGTCTGAATGGTTGGAGCAAAATATCCCAGTAAGCGTGCACGCGGATTAAGGTCTGCGATCTGCTCAGACCTTAATCTGTGTCGGACGATTCCAGTAGGTTGATGACTGCTCTCGGTTGCATAAAATTCAATCCATCCTTTCTCCAATAGTCCTCTTCCTCTTTCAACACATGGTCCTCACATTTTCCCAGTAACTTTTATCAATATTTAATAGCGCGGACTGGATTAGTATCTTGACGTCAGACAATTTGAATATAGTATTGTCAGCTGCCACCTGTCCTTTAATTTTAGCCCACACAAGTTCTATAGGGTTAAAATGAGAGTGGTACGGCGGAAGTCTCAAGCAACCATGACGATGCTCTTCTATCAACTTGTCGATTTGATATTTCTTGCTTTTTTGGCGTCTGTTTTACAAGGGACAACAATTCTAGCTAGAAATACCTTTCTGGAAATGGTATGTTTTCCATTCGGAGCCATATCTTTATTGCTCCCTTTGTGCTCGATGCTGTAGGTATTTTGTCTTCTTGGGCAACAACATTGATATCATGCATTGTCCATAATTGGACACGACGGTCTATCTAGGGATGGAAGCACAGTATTCTCGAGCCAATCTCTAAATACATTACCATTCATCTTATTATGATAATCCCTATTGTCTGTATGCTTTGATACGAACACGAGCCCAGCATTCTGTTGTAAGCCATTATGCGTATTACCAGCATGGGCCATGACCAAAAGCTGTCCTATACTACTGGGCACATATCGCTTTATCTGTCCATCCACTGATTGCCATTCCTTATCACTTGTGTGGTGCGCATTGATCCACATTTCATCCAAATACACTATGCCATAATTGTCTTTGCGCATTTCCCTTATTTCACGTAGGTATCTGCTTCTCATGGCTCCTAAATGCGGTTGCTCGCAAAGAATATTTCTACCTCCCTTGTACTTTCTAAAAGTGAAGATAATGTCCTTATAATTTGCCACAAAGTTGTTTTGGATAGCTCTATGTTATTGTTCTTTCTCAACCAAACCCTAAGTTTTCTTACAGTCACTGTTTCTTTGGCATCCAGCATTTTTATAATGCTGGATAATCCTGGATATAAAATCCAAAATGTTTATAATTTTAGGAGTCTCCGTGGCGAAGTGGTCAAGCCTTTTGACTCGGGCTCCAAAGGTTGTGGGTTCGATTCCGGGCCGCATCCTTCGGTTCACGAGTTAAATTTTTCGGAGACTTCTGTGGGTCGTCGCTAGAGCTGCGGAGTTCGTGCTTTGTGCGATGCTTTCCGCGCTGCGGAAAGAGACCGAGCCATATGGGATAGAACCCGGTGCAATGAAGTCGACCCTGTCGACTTTTTAAAGCATTTTTATAATAGCTCGCCTTATGACATCTTTGTCAAAGCTGTCTACAATAACCTTTCTACCTACCGTTTGGTTATTGCGTGGTGGTTTAATTCCAGATTCTTGCACCCATCGACGAAATGACCGTTTACTCAAACCCAATGCATGCACTGTTCTTTTTTCGGAATTTGTAATAGTATAAAACAGTTTCCTGCGGTCAGCTTCTATACAAAAATATGTATATAACTTCATTGCGATGCTTTGAAGTGTATTCACAATTTCGCATTCAATCCCAATGAAAAATATTCACACATTTCAATGTTAGCGATAAGTGGTAAGATTTAAAAACAAAATAATAATTATGATCAGGTTTCATGAAATAACCCACAGTTTGACGACACCTCTGAACAGTCCCAGTTTAAACTGCGCGGGGTTCTTGGCATAAGGCCAATCCCGTGAAAAACCCAAACTATTCAACATTGAACTCTGATTGTCTGTCTACGCTGTAATACATTAAAAATTATGACATTTATCTCTGACGCGTAAATTATATGCTGCAAACTTTGAAATCTGCTGTAAAATCTCCAGAACAAAAATTGTTTTGTTGGGTGGACATAATGATGAGGTTATATGCTAAATCTCATAATTTTCCTTCCATTGGTTACTGAGATATGGAATTTTATATTGGGGCAGACAAAAATAAACACACTATAGTGACAATATCTTTGTAGATGAGCGATCCATTAGAAAGCCCCGGTTGGTTTTCTTCCAGTCCCAATCTCTTTGTGGATGAGCGATCAATTTAATATGTCCCGCATATTGTTTTCTTCTATTGCTAATCTCTTTATCTATGTGCTTTCTTTTAGAATGTCCCGCGTTTTGCTTTACTCTAGTGCCAATAATTTTGTAGATGAGCGATCCATTAGAATGTTTGTTTTTTCCCTTGAATTTAATTGTATTACAGTGATTCACGCCCACTAAGTTAATGTCGTTTACGTGTTATTGAGTGGGTTTATAACTAGGAGAGTTTGTGTAAATGATGTGTGTGTGTGTGTGTGTGTCTCTGTCTGTCTGTCTGTCTGTCTGTCTGTCTGTCTGTCTGTCTGTCTATCTGTCTGCCTGCCTGCCTGTATTTTGTGTGTGTTTGTGTGTGTATGTATGTATTTATGCATGTGTGGAAGTCTCTCTCTCTCTCTCTCTCTCTCTCTCTCTCTCTCTCTCTCTCTCTCTCTCTCTCTCTCTATCTATCTATCTATCTATCTATATATATATCTATATATATATATATATATATATATATATATATATATATATATATATATATATATATCTTTGTATGGTGTATGTGTGTGTGTGCCTGTTTGTGTGTTTGTGTGTGACTTCCTGCCTGTCTCATAACGTAGTAATATCCAATGTTTATGTTCCCAGCATTCATTTAACAATGTCTTTTCTATGTGAATGTATCATGCACAATAAATAATTGATGCCCGAAAGATGAGTGGTTGTATGGACGGAATGTAAGACGGGTTTACGTGCCCAAATAGTGAACCCTTGCAAATAAAGTTCGTTCGTTTTGTGTGTCCCCTCTATTATATAGTTATTGTTGGCAAGGACATTAGTCTACGTTGTACAGTGCTGTACAGTAGTTCCAAATGTGTGTGAATGTGTGTGCGTGCGTGCGTGTTTGTGTGTGTGTGTGTGTTCGCGTGCATGTGGGTGTGTGTTGTGTGTGTATGCATGTGTGTGTGTTGTTTGTTTGTTTGTTTGTTCGTGCGTGCGTGCGCGCGCGCGTGTTTGTGTGTGTGTGTGTGCGTGCGTGTGTGTGTGTGCGTGCGTGCGTGCGTGTGAAACATTTAAAAACAAAGCTTTAGTCGGGACGAGAACACCAGCCTGCTCCGAGACTCCGCTGATCAGTGCAGGATTTACGTATAAGCTACACAAGCTATAGCATGGGACCCCCAAGAAAGTGGGGGTCCAAAAAAATATTGTCCGAGTGAGCAATTTGTCACTGACATAGAATATCTGGACTTATAAAGGGCCCCCTATTTCAAATAGCTTAGGGCCTTATCAAGTCTAAATCCGGCCCTGCCGCTGATGATGTAAGGTGGCTACCGCCGGCTTAACCATTGGGGTCACGGGGATACTCATGCTCTCTACCATTCCAAGGTGGAGACACCAGGAGAGGTCGATCATCGAGGTACCACGTGATGATGTTTAACTTCGGCATAACAACCCACGGCATTAACCATGGTTGTCATCTAGTGCCTTGCCGACCGACTTAATATACCCTGCTTCTCCACGATCTCGAAGAGAAGATCACACACACACACACACACACACACTCTCTCTCTCTCTCTCACACACACACACACTCTCTCTCTCTCTCTCTCTCTCTCTCTCTCTCTCTCTCTCTATCTCTCTCTCTCTCTCACACACACCAATTCCTTTCCAAAACTACATCTATACTGCCTCAGATTTCTTCACATCATTTCATTCCGCACTGTCCGTCATTGCAATCAATATAAAGCATAGCATGACAGCATACTTGCTTATTGCTTTAATGGTCCTGGGATTAGTTCTTTATGAGGCGTCCACCGTCCTCTGCCCAAACATACTTAGTTTGAAGAGCGATATGCAAGTGGGTGGGGGGAGGGGGGGGGCAAAGAAGAATAGTCAAACAATACCGCATTCGTGCCGTCGACCGCTACACACTGAGGGAGATACTGAGGTGAGGATCCCAACACTTATGGACAGAATAGTCGGATGTGCATTGAGAATAATCTGATGACTAACATATGTGGTTGCGGTTATATACAACTGTATATAGTTTATATGTCCCTCGTAATCTAAACTCTCCCTTAACATGTTCGGTTTTGGAAACCCTTGCACCAGATAACGCTACCGCTGGCATAACTATTGGCAACACGGGGACACTCAAGCTCTTCTAACATTCCAAGACAGAAGCAAGAGGAGAATGATGTTTCTTTTCTATCGTAGAGAACTAAGGTACCTATTTGGGTTAAGTTTTGTTGTAAAACCACAGAAATACCAACTGGGGAACCCTTTGAGGCCACTAAGACAGTTAATAAATAAACACACGTGTAATGTCTGGCGCTCAAATAAGTGAAAAGAAGGAAGTAGAGACTAGAGGACGCACCAGACAACATAACCATTGGAAGCTATAGTTATTGACAGGGATTCGAACCTGTTACCCAAGAATGACGATGGGGGTTGTCTAGTTAGTCATGCGTCAAAGTATACTTGTTCCTCAGCGAGGCGCCGTCGTCATTTGGAGGTGACAGGTTCGAATCCCGATCGGTAACTATAAATTTCCATTTTTATGTTGTCAGGTGCGTCCTCTAGTCTTTTCTTTTTACTTCTATGAGCGCAAAAAGATACACGTGTCTTTGTTTATAAACTTTCTTAGGTATATTATCATTATATTCCTGGTCCAACTCACAATGTCTGATTGAATCCTGGTGAATGAAAAACAAACGAAAAAGCATATAGTTCTCTTGCATGTCACTAAGGTATGTTGATGTACATACATGGGCACACACACACATACACGTTTTCTTCGTGAGATTCCCAGGACTCCGGCTTGAATTAGAAGTAGAACGGAACACTTATGGTTTACACCCGTGTGCCGTGATGTTGATCCTTCGACTAAACTAAACTAAACTAAATTAAACTTAACTAAACTAAACTAAACTAAACACACATACACATACATGTACCCATATCAGCAACAACGTACATAGATTATTAACAACGACAGCAACGACACACACATACACACACACATACACTCACACACACTTATAAACACCAATAAACTAACAATGTTGACGGTTCATTGAGATCTACTTAAGTAATCTGAAACAGTTCACACTCACACAACAACACACAAATACCCACACCGTCTCTCTCTCTCTCTCTCTCTCTCTCTCTCTCTCTCTCTCTCTCTCTCTCTCTCTCTCTCTCTCTCTCTCTCTTACTTGCACACCATACATATTGTTTGTCTCCCTCCCTCCCTCCCCCCTCTTTTCTCACTCTGTCTCTCTCTCTCCTTCTCTCTCCTCCCTCCCTCTTCACCTCCTCCTCTGTCCTTTCCTAAACGTCCCCTCTCTCTCCCTCCCATGGAGAAATAATCTGTCGACTAACATATGTGGTGTGGGTGGGTGGATGGGTGGGTGGGTGAGTGAGTGGGTGGGTGAGTGAGTGGGTGGATGAGTAAACTTTAGTTAGTGAGTTTGTGATTGTAAGTATATGAGTATGCGAGGGAGTATGTATTTGTGTGCTATTGAGTGGGTGCATAACTGAGAGTTTGTGTAAATGATGTAAGTGTATATGCAATATTGTATGTATGTGTGTGTGTGTTTATGAATGTACCTGTGTCTGCCTGATGTCTGTCACATAACAGGGTAACATGCATTGTTTATGTTTACAACATTCATTTAACTTTTAACAATGTTTTTTTTTTTCTATATGCATTTAACATGCACGTTGATGAACGAAAGATAGAAAGATGAGTGATTGGAAGGGCTGAATGTAAGACGCGCCTGAATGCGCAAGTTTTGACCCTTTGAAAATAAAGTTTGGTTGTTCGTTCGTTCTCTCTCCCTCTCTCACCCTTCCCACTCTCTGTCACACACACACACACACACACACACACACACACACACACACACACACTAACACACACACACTAAACGAAACCCACTCTCCCAATGCACTCTACAGCCCCCTGGGGAAAGTGTTACAATGTTAAGTATTTGCGCTCCATTTGTCTGTGTCCTTTGATCAAATAGTACATCTTGTCATTCGACTGTGCACTCTTGAGTTTGATGAGCCGACTTTACGACTATCACATTTATGACTCTGTTTCCTGCGATAAGTACACGTTGCATGTAGACTGAAGGAATCGACGGGAAGATGCGCACTTACCTCGAGGGCTACATGGGTGTGTTTGTCGCGACGCCAGCACTTTTGAGCGGCAGTAATTGTTTTGGAGACCAGGTGGCACAGTGGCTAGCACACTTGCCTGCCGGCCCTGTTGTTATACGTTCTCCAGCAATTGTTATGTTGTCTATTGCGCCTTTCAGTCTTTGCTTCTTTTCCCTACTTTTATAAACGTCAGACAATACGTATATGTTTACTTATGAACTCTCGTAGTGGCCTCGCAGTGGCCTTTCTTACCCTAGTGCCAGGAAATGCAACCTAACCACTAAATGTCAAGGCAGGGCAGATTAGGTCCTAAGCCTTGGTTGGTAACTTGTCTAGGATGGAAGCTCAAACAGGCGGACCTCCCCCGATGTGTCTCCACCTTGCCGCGGTGGGGGAGCTTGTGTGTCCCTCTGACCCCATGTGCTTGCCGATGGATAAAAACCACATATCGGACAGCTTATGGGATATGGGCCAGACTAAGAGAGACGCAACCTGCTGCTCTGCGGGATAGACTGAGGTGAGGATAGCAGTTAAAAATTCAAATCAGGTGCACGAAGGCAGAAGTACTTGGTCCGGACAAAACACTTAAGGCTCCCTGTCGAGGGCTGTGGCTGGACGCCTCTAAGCCATAAATCCTCAGTTCTGAGAGCCGGGCCGTTACCCACCTTTCGAAAAATAGAGTCGTGATACTGAGCAAGCTACATGCTCAGGTCTGATACAAGTTCGAAGGCTCTCAGCTGGGGGATATGAGAGATCCCCGGATGAGAGGGCCAGGCCGTTTCTCGTTCACTGCTGCACGAAGGTAAGGTGCTGAGCCGGCAGCACATGTAGCCTACCTTGTGAGCGAGTACAAAAAGTCAGAAAAGTGCCACAGTCGAAGGAAATGGTTACGAAATACTTGTCTGTATCTAACTCATAGAGAGTGTAGACAAAAGTGGAAGAACGTCTCTCAATGACGCGAAATGGAACGCACGGCGAGCGAACCTATTGCGTGGTCCGAAGTCAAAAGCAAAAGCTTACCGAGTGGATGTCGCTCGCAGTCTGACCGTTCCTGGTGTGTGCTTGAGCGATCAGTGGCAAGCGAGTTTCCCAACACATGGAAGTGAGGAACTAAAGCAGTCATGAGCAGGACGTGGTAACTCCTCGGGAGCCCAGTCTCAGAGCAATATGTGCCGGCTCTGCAATTATGGAAGCCTCCTTGGATAGCGAGGGAATGCCCATGGTCTGCCCCTGCCTTCCCTTGAGGGCCGACCGCGATGTCGTTGATCGTACTATCTTGACCAGCTGAGATGTTGGCGACATCACAACAGTCTTACGTGCCTCGAAACCAGAGGAAGGCTAACCTCATTTAAAAAAATGCCCGCCGGAAGCCGGAAGTGTCGTCCTACGGGTGGCAAACTAAAAATTGACACTACGCAATTACGTCCGAGTGAAATGTCTCGTCCGAATGTCTCTCGTGCTAGGAACAGCTCTGACTACCTAGTTTCCGAATGCCGCTCTTGTTCGGAACAGCTCTGACTAGGTAGTTTTCCGAATGTCTGTCGTGCCTGGAACAGCTCTGACGGGCGCAACGACAAGCACATGTCCGAAAACTCGCTGAGTGGATACCGTCTGCAAACTTGTCTGGTTTGTGCGGGAATGGCCCGGGGAAACGAAATGACCAATATATTGAAGTGAGGATTTAAAGCAGCCATGAGCAGGACTGACGATTACCTCGGTGAGCCCAGAACCAGGGCGCTATGTGTCGGCCCTGCAACTATGGAAGCAACCTTGGATGGCGGAAAATGCTATGGACTGTCCTTGCCTTCCTTTGAGGGATGACCGTTGTCTTCGACCATTCAACCTTGGCCAGCTGAGTTGTAGATGGCACCACAAAAGTGAGTCTCCCAGGAATGCTACCTGGTCAAAAAAGCACGCTGTAGCCGGATGTGTTGGCCTACGGGTTTCGGCCCAAGGGCGCATAACAGACACACCGCAATCACATCTGGAAAAAAACACTCCGGATGAACGAAAAAAAGAAGAGGAAGAAACAGGCGGACAGATGAGTATGGCTTTGTTGATCCGGCAGCTTTTGCAGCTTGTCTTATTCCAGACGTATTGGTGTTACCTTTCCTCTGGAGTAAACTAGGCAAGCCGACAGAGGGATCATGCTGTATGGGCAATACATGGTCTCTAAATTCAGCCCAGGCTTTGTGTTATGGAGAGGTATAACTCCATGTTACAAATTATCATCTGTCAAGACAGCAAGGTGCCAGACTAGTTGCCTCAACGAGTTCCCCAAGTGATATTTACCGGCACACTAGCGCTACATCTAACTTTACATAATGCACGCGTTATTTCAAAACTTTCAGTTAATTTTTGTTTTCTACAATCCTCTATATCTTTGACCTTCAATTGAAACAGCATTTGAACTATCTGCTATTGTCTCTGTCTTTATGTCGTGTTGATTGCAGAGTTACTCTTATGTTTTGTCCTTTCTAACAAATCTTCATTACTCACGTTTGTCGTCTATAGTATTTTCTGTATGAATTAAGCTTATTCAGTTTCAAGACTAATATTCATATTTCTTTCCAAGAAATCTAGCTCTGCTGCTCCAGGAAGTATTCTTGGGAAATTAATGTCGTGGCTTTTCTTTGTCTTGAATGTGCATACAGAGGGTAAAAATGCACAATGTACAGGTGATGTACCGCAATAATAGCAAGCTTTTCACCGCGGAATATTGATACAATGAATTTTGGAAACTTTATATACGAACAAAAACAATCAGTAGGCAGTGTTATCTACAAACAGAGCAAATAAATCAATGGGTTGGTCCTGACACGTTTTGCAGGAGAAAAATGTCCGTTACTTTATGTTTATCAGCCCAAGAAAACAGAATCATTATGCTACTGCGCCGCCACCTCTCACCCATCAGTTAAATGCGTCAAAAACGCGTGCTCTCTCCTGTTGCCTTTTGTCCATCAGTGAATCACAAAGCCACCGGATGTGGTAAGTAATCCTTTTACGGAAATATGACCTTGAACAGCCCTGCTCCCCTGGCTCATTTTTCCACCACTCGAAGAAAATTACAGGCAGGTGAAGAGGGCGGCTAATTCCTTTTGGCTGATAATGCTCCCGACTTTCCAGCCTTCATAAAAATCAACACAAAATTCGTTGGAATAAAGCCACCAAGGGAGACAACACTGGTGACCACTGGACCAAGATCTTTTATATTGTAATTCTTTGGTGGTCAGCTTTTGTTGTCTGGGCTGGTCATCGTGTCAAACAACCCATACTGACCTGTTAATCTGGCCTTTCATCACGTGGGTTGAATTTTTTTAGTGGTCAAGCCAGGGAGAAGGAGACGTTGAGATAAAGTAAGGGATTAGAGGAACCAAAGTGAACTCTTTATATTCGATGGATGACTTCTTTAGTCCATGCATTTCACGTTTAGCTAGTTGCATGTCCTTTACAGGAAGTAGCAGTTAACCCCATCTTGTTTTGGCTGTTTGTAATTCACTAAACAATTTTACGTGCAGTAGTTTGCAATTGCAGGTCTCCCTGGTCTAGAGGTTACACGACTTTCTCCGTAATCTTGTAAGAAACATGACGTTGCATGAGAATTGGTAGCGGTTCTCTCCGTGTCGGTAACTTACGGGGTAATGAGCCGGTCGCTCAGAAAGCAATGGCAAACTACTGAGCGTAATCTTGCCAAGAAATCAACAATCAGCTGAAAGATGCTGATGTTGACAGCGATGTCCTGTAAAGGATATGCAGAGAAAAAAAAGTTTGCAATTGCTTTCTTAACGATAAGCGCTCATACCATCAAAATCAACGCAAGGTGATCTGCTTCCAAATCGTCTGCGGCGGATTTCGTTAATGTATCATTACAGATCATGGTCTTTTGTGGTATGAAAATACTGATGCTATTCCTCAATAGCTTTCAATGTTTATGTTGCCTAATGTGTCTTCCTATCTCTACTTCTTTTTCTACTTCTGTGACCGCCAATTAATACCGTAAATTTGTTTATGTGCTGTCTTAGTGGCCTCAAAGGTTCCCAAGCAATTGATATTTATGTGTATTACGTTTACCGCATAGGAACCAACCAATCACGTCTCTTCTCTAAATGTTTGTAATATACTGGATACTATATTACTGTCTGGTGCATTTATTTGGCATGCATATACAATTCTGATACCTATTTTACTATTAATATACAATTATGATACCTATTTTACTATTAATATACAATTCTGATACCTATTTTACTATTAATATACAATTCTGATACCTATTGTACTGTTTCAATGGTTAGATATAAATTCTCTCCGTATTCTATAGACCTGGTTAACGAAGCTATTTTTTCCAAGGGGTGTCGTGTCGGTCATGGGTCGAAGTACACTTGTCCCTGCAGCGAGGTGACATTTGGAGGTGACAGGTTCGATTCCCGGCTTGGTAACTAGCTTTCAATTGTTATGTTATCTAATGTGTCCTCTTGTTTCTACTTCTTACTTCTACATCTAAGAGCAATATTTGTGCATTTGTGTATGTACTATCTCAGTGGCCGTTACGAATGAAATTCGCAATCCCGCATACCGCGTTCGAAACACATCTGCGGCCGATTTGAAAGCAACCCGTCTTGTGTTGGTGTCCATACAACGGTATGAATGCCGGTCATTCAGAAAGCAATGGCAAACAACTGAACGTAAACTTGTCCAGAAACACAAATAGTCAGAAAATGTTGGGTTTGATTGCTTCGTCCCGTAAAGGACATCGGCTAACTCTTTAGTATGCTATGACTTTCTGAACGAAATGTCAAGATACACCTCTTTAAACAGGTGTTAAAATTCTGAATGAGCCACCGCGGAGATAGCCGACCTTGGAAAGACAAGTTGACCCTCAGCCTTCGACTTCACACAGACACTCCAACACACACACTCCCACGCAAAAACTAACGTGGGTGGACACGCGCGGGCTGGCACACGCTTGTCTCGCCTGACAAGAACAAGGCTGTCTCTGCAAGGACACTCTAAGGGCGCCTGGGTTCCATTGAGGAAGACACGGAATAAAGCAGTAGTTCTCAACCGGTAGGGCAGAGGGAATTTTAGGGCTGGGGGGGGGGGGGGGGGGGGGGGGGGGGGGGGGGGGGGGGCAGGAATTAAGATTATTTGAAGATCGCGTTAATACAAGAACCAAGTACAGTGGAACCTCGCTTAACGAGCATAATTCGTTCCAGAATCTTACTCGTAACGCGAAACACTCGTTAAGCAAAACAGTTTTTCCCATACAAATTAATGTAAGATACGATAATGCGTTCCATGCCGAAAAAATACTCAAAATATTTTGTATAACGTTTATTCAAAGAAAATTATATATACATTGTTAAGGAGCGTGATTCATCTACCTCTTCTATCGCGGAATGAACGAACCTGGAATGAGAATTCGATTTGCAGGGGGAAAAATGAAAAATTGAAATAATTAATTTATAATTTATAATACATACCTAATTCTTTTTTACTAGAAAGCTGTCTAGGGAAATTTGTTTTTGGCGATGCTTCAGAATTTGGTGAGAATGCGACACAGCATTATTATTAAATAAATTAGTAGCTCTCATAGCCACTGCCTTATTAGGGTGATCAATGTACGATGCAACAGTTTCCCATGCTTTCAGCATTTCTCTTATTGCATCAGAAGATTGTTGGTTTGCTGTTACCTTCTCCTCCTTCTCGGACAAATTCTCCTCCGCAACTTCTTGTTGTGAAACACAATGTAATTCCATAAGCTCTTCGGTGGTCAGCTCTTGGCTATGATCTTCCACAAGCTCATCGATATCTTTGTTATCCACCTACAGTCCCATGATCTTGGCTAAAGACACAATCTCCTGGACTACAGGCTCCACAGGTACTGTCTCAACTCCCTCAAAGTCACATTCAACAACGCTCACCGGCCAAAGCTTCTTCCAAGCAGGCGCACAATCCGGGACTTCCCCTCCCCTCGTCACTCGTTATGCGAAACGTCACTCGTTCAGCGAATCATTTTTTTTTTACAATTTATTTTGCTCGTTATGCGAATTACTCATTATGAGAGGTGCTCGTTAAGCGAGGTTCCACTGTACTTGGTATTGTTTTCCCCTCCATACTTTACGGTTATGTACTGCTCTCCCTTCTGAAATTCGTTTTATAACGTAAGTAGACCCGCAAATCACGTTTTATATAGACGTCTAGACTTGCTCTAGTATGTGTTATTAAATTTAGCTTCCATTTTTACGTATACTTTGCAGGGGTGGGGGGGGGGGGGGGGGGGATTTATAGGGAGGAAATATGAAAAGGGGGTGGGGGATGATGTTCTGAACATATGGTGAAGGGGTGCATGGGCCAAAAAAGGTTGAGAACCACTGGACTAGATTTAACAAACCCCTGTTGGTTGATAACGGGACGGTGGGGGAATAGTAACGACCGGGGTCAAAGGTGGAAGCAGTGGGCCGAGGAGAGCGGGAAGAGAAACCAGTGTCTGTACACACTTAAAAGGGTTCCATGGTTCCATTGAGAGGGCAGCACAATAGAAAAAGTTTGAAAATGTGATGGACGCGATTAGAACCGATGTCTCAGGACAAACTCACAAATGCTGAGTCTTCCAGCGCATAGACGAGAACTGGTTGTTTAACACACTGATGGGTGTTGATTAGCACTTATGTGATAGTTTAAATCTCCCGCCTGTATGTAACTCGTTAAGTGACAGTTCTGAAACCAGCTGTGGAGATTTTTTATTGTCACAAATGAACTATAAGATGCTAACCTCCTTCAATTCTCCCCCCCCCCCCCCCCCCCCCACACACACACACAAGAGAGACGATGATAAAAATCTTACTGGATGAAATGGTGCGAAGCAAACATGTGACAGGACGATAACGTTGTCAATGGGAGGATCACGCCAGGAGTGGAGCTGGACAGAGGATATTAGACTGCACCATCTTGATCAGAGACAACCGGTCCTGGAGATTCGCTGCAGCTTTCCTACGTGGTGGAGATGGTATCTGATGTGGCCTAATTACCTGACTTCTACCTTACTATATAGCTTACCTAACTGTATACCTGACACAACCTGACTTAACTACCTGACTTCTTACCCTAGCTATATAGCTTACCTAATTACGTAACAATATGCCTGACATAACTACCTGACTTTTTACCTAGCTATATAACTTACCTAATTTCCTGAATTCCTACCCAGCTATATTACTGACCTAGCTAAATGACTTCTTACCTAGCTACATAACTGACATAGCCAAATGACTTCTTACCTAGTTACATAACTGATCTAGCTACCTGACTGAATAACTGACCTAACTTAATAGATGCAGTGCCACAAATGTAGGTTTTGAGCAAACACACAATTGACCCAGCTACCCGACATCCTACCTGACTGAATAACTGACCAGTTACCTGATTTCTTACCTAGCTATATAACTGACCTTACTACCACACTTCTTATCTAATTACATAACTCACCAACTACCTGGCTACTTACCTGACTGAATAACTGACTTAGCTATCTGACTTATTACTTAACTACACATCTGACCTACCTATTGACTGAATAACTGACCTAACTACCCCACTTCTTACCTGACTATATAACTGAGTTAACTTCATAACTTCTTAACTAACTATATAATTGACCTAACAACTTAACTGACAAGCTGACATTGCTACCTCACTTCTTACCTAACTATATAGGTGACCTAACTACCAGATTTCTTACCTAACTATATAGGTGACCTAACTACCAGATTTCTTACCTAACTATATAGGTGACCTAACTACCAGATTTCTTACCTAACTATATAGGTGACCTAACTACCAGATTTCTTACCTAACTATATAGGTGACCTAACTGCCAGACTGCTTACCTAACTATATAGGTGACCTAACTACCAGACTGCTTACTGTCGTGTCCTCCTTTAAAGTGTCGTCCCTGGAGTGAGGAGATCCGACACCCACATTATAATATTAATTTTTTTTCCCCTCAATATTCTGGAGAATCCACCAGCTTCCGTCCAACACACTCCATCAGCCTATGAACACCTTTTCCTATCACTCTCACACTGTCGTACTATGCCCCCTTCTCATACTTCCCCAACGCAACATACTCAACAACTCTTGCTTCTAGAAATTAATAAAGAGTAATTTATTAAAATAAAAATGTAACGTATATGAGACGTGTATGTGAAGAAAATGTGTGACGTGTTCTATAAAGTGTGTAGACTCTGTCTCTCAGACATCAACTCAGTCAGCTGATCACAGCAAAGATAGACCACAGCACGTTACGTCAGAACAAGTACGTCTCACCCGTTGCCGGAACCATCTTGCCGGATAATGCTTTGCCTCTGTAGACCTCTGGTAATCCAATTTCATGAACATCCGAAATAGACACCGGTGGTATTCAGAGTTAATCAGGGACCGGTTGCACTCTACACAATGTCCGTTCCTAATGTTCCTAAACAAACTGCACAAGTCTTTTGCAGTGTGTACGCAGTTAGTTAGTTAGTTAGTTAGTCGACAGATCATCCTCGTTGCACATCGAACCACTCAGTTCATAAGGGCTACTTACTAATGTTAATTGTTACTGTACTGGATTGATCCTCACTCGTGTCTATCCAGCCTCACATATACTGTCATGTGTTCTATTACACGAGATTATATAACTCTAGGTAACTATTAGACTGTTCTCATTTAGTTACTACTGTCTGATGCTGTGTGGTGCATCAGTAATCATCACTATCTTTGGTGAATCAACTTCCTCCTAGCTTTAGTTACGTTCTGTATGCAACTTTATTGATTGTTGAACTGGTGTTCTTCCGAATGGGTTTTTTTTAAACTTGTTGAGTTTCCTTGGATCTGGTAGGGAACCTAGGATAGAAACAACACATCTGGTGATAGTACTAGTCACTGATCCTTTCGGCTGAGTGTAAGCCTATCACCTTGCTTAATGATCTTTAGCTAACTAGACTTAGTCATAGAGCAGATTAGCTACCCACCTAGAGTCGAATCAGGCTATGACAAAGAAAAAATATCAGCAAACAGAATGCGGAACCCCGCCCACCAGGGACACCTACGGAAAGATCCCTATTATCCCTCAATTCTCAACTAGTAAAGCTTATCAACACTTCACTAATCTATTCTAGCTAACCGAGCCAAGTATCACTTACCTACTCTAGCTAGTTTCCACTAACAGTGCTAATCATCACACTATAGTTAACAAGGCTACTGCCTAAAGTAATTATAACGAATATATTATAATAGGTTATACCTTAAATGGCACTCCTGCAGTCCTATCAATCATATCTACATCTGCCATTATAGGCACGTGTAAAATTAAGTCCCTAATTAACACACGGTAGATATTATTTCCACTAGGCGCTGCCGTGCCCTCACTCCGACTAGAGCATTATTCAAGTCCACCCTAGTTGATCCCAACTCGAGTTTATATGGCAAACTACCCAAGTTGTCCACGTGACGTTATCCTTTTCGCCCCCACACAGGTGTTATTTGGACATATCAGCCATTTGCAAGAATCTATTTTCCTGGCTTTAGTCCTGTCAAAGTTGTCAGTAATTGTTAAGATTTTCAAAACAAGCCAGCAAGTTTATGTCTACTTCCAACAAAGCGTTGCACATAACCCCGTCAACTTCTCGATGTGCCGGAAACCAAGAATTGACAGATGCACTGTTTTCCTGTCTCTCGCTGCCAATTCCGGTTTGTCTCTGACTGTTGACAACTGTCAAGCTTCTGTTCAGTGGTGACAATCCCAGCAGCCATTTCCGTCTGATGTCCGGCAGTATAAGTGACAGACAGGGCTGTTCCATCTACTGCGCCGGGCAAGGCTATGTAATTCTAAATGTTTACAAACTGCCAACGCGGTGTATCCATTCCTTTTCACTCACCACCAAATGTGTATATGGGCTGACCTGATGTAACCTGTGCAGCTGTGTTTACTCTGTTAGTACGACTGTTGTGGGCCTAGAAAATCTACGCCCAGCAAACGTCGGTAAATTTATCTGTTTAACTCATGGCAATCTCGCGACACTTACCTAACTATATAGGTGACCTAACTACCAGACTTCTTATCTAACTATATAGGTGACCTAACAATCCAACTTCTTACCTAACTATATAGGTGACCTAACTGCCAGACTGCTTACCTAACTATATAGGTGACCTAACAATCCAACTTCTTACCTAACTATATAGGTGACCTAACTGCCAGACTTCTTACCTAACTATTTAGGTGACCTAACTGCCAGACTGCTTACCTAACTATATAGGTGACCTAACAATCCAACTTCTTACCTAACTATAAAGGTGACCTAACTGCCAGACTTGTTATCTAACTATATAGGTGACCTAACAATCCAACTTCTTACCTAACTATATAGGTGACCTAACTGCCAGACTTCTTATCTAACTATATAGGTGACCTAACAATCCAACTTCTTACCTAACTATATAGGTGACCTAACTGCCAGACTGCTTACCTAACTATATAGGTGACCTAACTACCAGACTGCTTACCTAACTATATAGGTGACCTAACTACCAGGCTGCTTACCTAACTATATAGGTGACCTAACAATCCAACTTCTTTCCTAACTATATAGGTGACCTAACAATCCAACTTCTTACCTGACTATATAGGTGACCTAACAACCCAACTTCTTACCTAACTATATAGGTGACCTAACAATCCAACTTCTTATCTAACTATATAGGTGACCTAACAACCCAACTTCTTACTTAACTATATAGGTGACCTAACTACCCAACTTCTTACCTAACTATATAGGTGACCTAACTACCAGACTTCTTACCTGACCACATAACTGACCTTGAGGCACTCAGCTGAGGGATATGGTTGAACGCCTCTAAGTCAAATCTCCCAGATGTGAGGGCCTGCCTCTACTCACTTCCTGCTCTTGGAGGTCTGATGCTGAGCCGGCAGCATCTGCAGCCTACCTTGTTCCAGACATACTGGTTATCCTTTCTTTTGGAGAAAACAAGGCAAGGCCGAGAGAGGGAACATGCTACATGAGCAACACATGTTCTTTGATTTCTTCTTCTGCTGCTGCGTTCATCCGGATTTTTTTTTCGGATGTGACTGCGTTGTGCCTGTTTACAGCAGAGCTCCATATTCATTACAAGCTTGATTGGTCTGTGGTCACTACCTGCTAATTGGTCCAGCACATGGCGATCGATTTTGTGGAGGATGTCTCCTGTGCAGAAAGCTAAGTCTGGAGTAGAAGTGGTAAGCCATCTTCTGGAGTAGAAGCTCGGTGTGTCATCCGCTTTGTTGAGTACATGGAGATTTGAGTCTATTTCCCAGTCCTCCAATTCATCTCCTCTTTTGTCAGTATCTGGGTATCCCCATCTTTCTGAACGGCTATTAAAGTCTCCGACAATAATGCAGTTTGTGTCAGTTATTTTCATGTTTGAGAGTGTAAGGTGCTTATCTGCTGGGCTATACAGATTGTAGATTCTTATTTGCACGTCCTTTATCATTGTATCAACACCTATAATTTCCGTTTGGTTGTCAGAGATCACAGATACTTTGCTGCAAGGTATTGTATTTCGTGTAAGTATTAGAACTCCTCCTTTGTGTCCTTCGCGGTCGAAACGTGTGGCCTGATATCCTCTGACTGAGAATTTATGATTGGCGTTGAGGTGTGTCTCTTGAATGCATGCCACATCTATTCTATCTTTATGAAGACGCTGTGTTAGGGAGTCTTTCTTCTTGTAAAATCCTTCGGCATTCCACTGTAGTATGTTGAGTGTCCGGGGTATTTGGTCAATAGCTCTTAACCTACTCCTCTGTGCCTTGACTCCATATCACAGGGGAAGGTGACCACCAGTAGTCATGGGTAGACCCCCTCGAGGCAGGGGGCCCAGCACTATCGCCGCCTGATGGGACTTCACGGGATTAGCACCATAACGATTAATTTTGATTTGTGACATCATGAATTAAGTTACGTTGCACTGCTTTGTCAAGCCTGTGGCTCAGTTCATCCGATTTCGACAAGCATTTATTCGGGATGCTTTCCCTAGCCTTTGACTGTCCCCAGTCTACCTACAAGGCAGCAGGTTTTACGTTGCACTGCTTTGTCAAGCCTGTGGCTCAGTACATCCGATTTCGACAAGCATATATTCGGGGTGCTTTCCCTAGCCTTTGACTGTCCCCAGCCTACCTACAAGGCATCAGGTGTGTGTGTCTCTTCGTCTGGTCCCTCTCCCTTGACCTGTCCGACATGGGTGGCCCTACCAGTAGCTGTGCTACCGTCGGCATAGCTCTTGGGGTCATTGGGACGCACAAGCCCCTCTACCTCGTCACGGTGGACACACAGCAGAGGGGGTTCTTTGATATAATGCCGAGGCATTGTGCATTGGAATTCTAGCTTTGTTCCAATCCACATACTTTCGTTTGTAAAGACGGCAAGGTGCCTCTTACTTACATAATTGACCTAGCTACCAGGTTTTTTACTCGCGAAATAACTGACCTGGGACGCAGAGGTGTTTCCAGGGCACCAGGGCCGGGTTATATACTGGCCAAGACCTATTGACGCGTCCTCGTCCAGCGTCCTGGGCAACAGGTCCCTTCGGGGTCCTAGCTAAAGTCAGTAGGATCGCCGATTCCTCCAAAGTCGGAGAGTGTCTGCCTGCACGGCGAGGAACCACCACTCTGCACAACAACAAGCCAGACGTGGGACAACGGATACTCACGCAAACCTCAGGTCCTGTATGACATCACACTCATGTTGGACAACAGGATGCCTTCATCCGGCATACAGGACTTCGCGTTGGAGCTCAAGCCAATGAACACAAGCAAGCAACTGACCTGATTACCAGACTTCTTATCTGACTACATAACTGACCTAATCATCTGAAGTCTTACTTACTTGACTACTTACCTAACTACCTGGCGTCTGACTTACTTGACTACTTACCTAACTACCTGGCGTCTGACTTACTTGACTACTTACCTAACTACCTGGCGTCTGACTTACTTGACTACTGACCTAACTACCTGGCGTCTGACTTACTTGACTACTTACCTAACTACCTGGCGTCTGACTTACTTGACTACTGACCTAACTACCTGGCGTCTGACTTACTTGACTACTGACCTAACTACCTGGCGTCTGACTTACTTGACTACTGACCTAACTACCTGGCGTGTGACTTACTTGACTACTGACCTAACTACCTGGCGTCTGACTTACTTGACTACTGACCTAACTACCTGGCGTCTGACTTACTTGACTACTGACCTAACTACCTGGCGTCTGACTTACTTGACTACTGACCTAACTACCTGGCGTCTGACTTGACTACTTACCTAACTACCTGGCGTCTGACTTACTTGACTACTTACCTAACTACCTGGCGTCTGACTTACTTGACTACTTACCTAACTACCTGGCGTCTGACTTACTTGACTACTGACCTAACTACCTGGCGTCTTACTTACTTGACTACTTACCTAACTACCTGGCGTCTGACTTACTTGACTACTGACCTAACTACCTGGCGTCTGACTTACTTGACTACTGACCTAACTACCTGGCGTCTGACTTACTTGACTACTTACCTAACTACCTGGCGTCTGACTTACTTGACTACTTACCTAACTACCTAGCGTCTGACTTTACTTGACTACTTACCTAACTACCTGGCGTCTGACTTACTTGATTACTTACCTAACTACCTGGCGTCTGACTTACTTGACTACTTACCTAACTACCTGGCGTCTTACTTACTTGACTACTTACCTAACTACCTGGCGTCTTACTTACTTGACTACTTACCTAACTACCTGGCGTCTGACTTACTTGACTACTTACCTAACTACCTGGCGTCTGACTTACTTGACTACTTACCTAACTACCTGGCGTCTTACTTACTTGACTACTTACCTAACTACCTGGCGTCTGACTTACTTGACTACTGACCTAACTACCTGGCGTCTGACTTACTTGACTACTGACCTAACAACCTGGCGTCTGACTTACTTGACTACTTACCTAACTACCTGACGTCTTCTATTCAATGGTATGAGTACTGATCGTTCAGAAAGCAATGGCAAACTGCTGAAGATTAACTTGCCCAGGAATTACAAACAGTAAAAAAAGGCTGGAGTTTACTGCTATGTCCTGTAACGGATATGCAACTATATTTTTTTATAACTAACTTTTCCATTTACCTAATGCGCTTCTGACGTGTAAAAGAGACTTCGACTTTACCTACTTACTGATGGGCGTGTATAGTAAGACATGCATCCTTTGCCATGCAAATGTCACCTTCATTCGTGCTATCAAGTTCGGGTAGCTTTTCATTGTCACGCAATTGTCATATCCATCCGTACTATCTGCCGGTTTCCCTGGTCGAGGAGTTAGCAGCTTTCTCCGTAACCCCGAATACTCTCGTGCTTGACGTGAGCGCACGAGAATTGGAAGCGGTTCGAGTCGTGCCAGTGACTTATGAGAGTATGGAGCCGGTCGCTCAGAAAGTCGTGGCGTGCTGATGAGCGTAATCTAGTCTAGGAATCAACATACAGCTGAAAGATGCTGATGTTGACCGCAATATCCTAAAGCAGGATGGAAACGCGAGGGGAAAAATCCGTACTATCTACTTCGAGTAGCTTTTAATTGCCACACAAATGTCACATTCATCCCTTCTAGTGACTTCGAGTAGCTTGTCATTGCCATGCAAATGTTCTTCTTCTTCTTTCTTTGTTCGTTTGAAATTTGTCTATATCTTGTATGAATGTCACAGTCTTGTTTAGTTCACTCAGTGGGTCATTGAGTTTATCTTCCACTGTTGTTTAGTCTTTGTTTGGGTTGGCAGAAGCTTTATTCTCATGACCCCTAGCTCGAGTCGTTTTGGTTGGACTCTTTCGAGGCATATTGCCTGGTACTGTACTACCTGAAGATCCATAGCAGGGCCAGCAACTTAACGTTTTGCAGTAATCGACATATTTCATGGCGAGATTGCGCAGCATCCTGATTTCTGTGGTGCACTTCCTGGTTGGTTTTCTCCGTCTTCAGCACCTTTCCTTTGCTGGAGTAGACTGTTGTCTTACTCGGGTTTAGATATTTACGTATGTACACACCCAGGGAAGGTTAACCCGGTCAACAAATGCCCGCAGAAGTCTGATGTGTCGGCCTAACGGCGCAAGAACGCAGCTCTGCTGTAAACAGGCACAACGCAATTACGTCCGGAAAAAAAAAGAAAAAAAACTCCGGATGAACGCAGCAGAAGAAGAAGTATGTACACACTTGTGTGCGCATGTATGTACGTGCATAAATGTCTGCAGTCTGGTTTTACGGCGCCAGAAACTCGACATCGCCCCTTCTCCTGTTAGTTACAACAGTTCTGCCATGTGAAGGTCAGGAGTTAGACCTTTGCTGCTAGAGGTGATGAATGCACAAGCCATGGGTGTATTTTGCAAGGTTGGGCGCACATCCCAACTCTACGTCCCCGGCTATTACAACGATTTGGAACCGCCAAAATACGACTTTTTCAAGACTTAATCTACTTTGAGCAGCTTATCCTCCCTTGCCATCAAACTAATGCAGCTGTGGTGTCTATTTATACTTTAGCTTGTACACGCTTCCTTTTTATTTCATTTCATTGTTATCGTCATCATCTTCACGTTTTTAATTCGGCCTCTATGTTGTCCTCATTTGTCAGGGAACTGCAATTGATTTTGTTTCCTGTCTTTGTTGTTTCTAGACTAAGAATCACATCCGTTGTAAACAAAACAAATAATGAATGTATAACAGAAATTATGAAACACACACACAAATGAAGTTAATATGTTTTCCGGCAGCACTCGAGAAAACCGAAAAGAAAGAAAGAAAATCTCTCCTAGCTTTTGTGTTCACAAATATATATTATTTTCTCTGTTCTACAAACACAATGTGATATGTGTTTATCGATATTCACTCTATTGACCTTGGAGTTTCCACTTCTTTGTTCATTATTTACCAGTACTGTGGTAGTTTCAACGGTACAGAGCTCCAGAAATGCAAAGCCTCCAAATCTCTGCTTGCACACACGTCGATGACAACTGGTGAGTCTCAGAACAGGATTCTCATTACATTAACAAACCTACGAAATTCCATGGGGTGTTTTTTGTCTTCATCGTCCTTACCCCTGCTTCCCCCTATCAACGCTGCCTAATCGCCATTATTACGGGAAGGATTTATATTTTGTCATTGTTAGTACGAGTATTATCTCGCTGTTTTCTTGTTATCTTGAGACGAGATGGTGTAGAGGTTAGTTCACTGCCTGCCATCACTGTAATCTTTTGCGTCTGTCTCCAGTAGTGGTAGGATCTACATAGTCTAAGTAAAATGGGTAACAGAGTTAAAATAAAGCATACAAGGATGGCGATATTATGACGCAATGACCCCATGGGAGTCATTCCATCAGCAAAACTATGAGCCTAGGATCACAGTCATTAAAATCCGTTATTGTGTGCAAATTGGTTTTATTTGACTAAGTTTTAATGTTCATCAATATTGTTCTAGATACCACTATATAAGTCTGCTGACTTCCCTCTATTTTTCTATAATTAACTGATTGCACACCATCGGCTCCACATTTTCTTATTTGGCACCGTCCAGAACAGGACTTCTGCTCTGCCTTCCTAACTGCGTAGAATTTGCTTCAATGTCATTACATTTTTCTATTGTCATGTTTTTCTTTAGATCTGTTTGTATTGTTCCTGATGAAGACTAGTATAATAGAAACGTAGTTCGTTGTTTCCTTGTATACTTATTTTTTTTTTTTAAATATAATATAATTTTTTTAAAATTTATTTATGTATTTATGTATTTATTTAGTTTTTTTTTGTTTTTTTTAAATTTTATTATACCTCCTGTGATTTACGTTTGCCATTGTGGAGTTGGTTGTAAGGTATATGCACTGTGTCCGTGTTTAGTGTATCTCACTTTTTCGCAGGAGTTACACATTCCTAACTGTTTTATTTCCTATTGTTATATCCTATTGTAGCCGTTACTCCTCTTAAATAGTGTTTAGGAGTTCCTCTTGAGCTCCGCACAGCTTGGAGTCTAATATTAATTTGGTGGACCAGATCTTTCTTGATTCACTGCATTGTCCAGTTTGTGGGGGAACATCTCATGGACATCGTTAAGAATACTCTCAAACCAGGCTCTCTTTACTTTAACAAATCAAATCAAAATCAAATCAACTTTATTAGGGTTACAAATTGGGCGCGCAGGCCCGTCTTACATTCGGCCCTTCCAATCACTCGTCTTTCATTCATCAAGAGCATTATACATTTACATAGGAAGAAAAATAAACATTGTGAAATGAATGTTATAAACATAAACAAGGCAAATTACCATGTTATGAGGCCCATCTCCCACCTACCCATACATCACCCCACCCACACACACACCCCCACCTACCTACACACACGCACACCAAGGGACACATACATACCCCACCAACCGACCCATCCCCCTTCCGCACATCCCCCACCCACACACTCTCCCCTCACCTGTTCCCCCAACCAAACCACACTCGCCACCCACAAACATTCCCCCACCAACCCACACATCCCACGCCCACCCACATACACATCCTAACCCACACATCCTCTCCCCATCCACACCTCAAACCACCCATCCCCCAGCCACATCTCCATTGACCACATATTCACCACCCACGCACACAATCCCCCACCAACCCACACATCGCACATCCACTCACACATCCCCAAACCATACACACACATCCCCACCAACTGACATCTCCCTACCCCCCCCCCCCACACACACACACACATCTCCCTAACCACCCATACATCCCCAATCCACTCACACACACACACCCCTCCACCCACACATCCTCCACACACCCATACATGCCTTAACCCAATCCCCCACTACAAAATCCCCCACCCGCACATCACATACATCCCCTACCACGCAATATTCCCAACCCACGCACCACACACACACATATCCCTCACCAACACATCCCACACCTACATACCACCACACATCCCCACCTACACACCACACACATATCCCCCACCCACATACCGCACAATATTCCCACCCACACCCACACAGATACCCTTACCCATCCACCCCACATACCCCCACCCACACACCACAAAAATCCCCCATCCACACACACATACCTCACCCACACAATATCCCTAACCAACACACCACACACCTCTCCCCACCCACAAACGCATTCCCTACCCGTCCACCAACACACACTTACTCACGCACACATCCTCCACTAAGCACCCAGACACCCCACCCACCCACCCCCAACCAAACATCTCTCGATCACAATACCCTACCCACATACATCCTTTACCCACTCACACATCCCACCCCGACACATACACATCCCTCACCCACCTACACATCCCTAAGCCACTCACGCACCCCCAGTACCACTCACCTAGGTGAAGGGGACATTTCTGTATTCCATAGTTGTAGGTTTATGTGTATGATAGACATGACTAATGAAGACACTTATTTGGCGTGTCTAGTTGGTAATGCGCCGAAGTACACTTGTTCTTGTAGCGAGGCGCTGTCGTCATTTGGAAGTGACAGGTTCGAATCCCGGTCGGTACCTGTAGCTTTCAAATTTTATGTTGTCTAGTGCGTCCTGTGGTCTCTACTTCTTTCTTCTCCTGCTGTGAACGCCAAACAATACTACGTGTGTTTATAGCACTTGTATGAAGTACTTTTGAGTTCAAAGCGAGCGAGAACAAAAAATACCTGTATCTCTAAAAACTGTTACATTACACAGAGATGATGTACATTTCATGTTAATACAGTGATGATCGATCTGGTTGTCCATTTTATAGTCTGATGATGCACATGTTGCTTTATGTATTCTTTTGTGAGGAAGAACACTTCCGTCCATGATATATTGATTCACTGTGGAAAAATTTGTGCATAATTCCCCGCTTTCATTCTTTACCGCCAACTCAGGTTTTCCCATGATCTCTTCGTAACCAATGTCATCTGATCCTATCGTGGCATTTACGTCACCTGTTATCTTTTTCTTATTGTCGTTTCTTTTATTACCTATTATGCTTTTAAGTTTCATGTAAATTACTCCTTAACTATGTCATCTTTATTGTTGGTGCGTAACACTAGGCTACGTTCATATTTTTTTGCGAGGCGGTGGGGGGGGGGGGGGGCGGCTTTAAATGCTGCTGTTATTATTATTAGGGCACCTCCTTCATTGTGTGTGTGTGTGTGGGGGGGGGGGGGGATGTTTCCGCTGTACGATGTGAGAACGGCACTGTTTCATCTGTACTTAGAAATGTCTTGCCTGTTCCGTCCCAGTTTGTTTCGCATAATTCCATATTGTAAATATAATATTTTATTTCTCTTCTATTACCGCTGCTGTCTTTCCTAATTCATACATTGGTTTAACCAGTTTAAGTGCCAATCCTGGAGATTTTCCTAGGCCAAAGGAAGTTAATCAGACCTCCGGATTCTGTGTGATTTTCTCTGCAACCCATAGCTCTTCTAGAAGGGTTTACTTTCCCCTTGATTGACTGAGTGGAATTCTCTGCGGCGAAGTGGTCAAGCAGTCTGACTCGCGCTCCGAAGGTTGTGGGTTCTATTCCGGGCTTCGTCTTTCGGTTCACAAGTGCATTTTTCTCGGGGACTCCTGGGGGTCGTCGCTGGAGCTACGCAGTTCATGCTTTGTGTGACGCTTTCGGCAGGCTGCCCTGTGGAAAGAGACCGAGCCTTATTGGATGAAACCCGGTGCAATGAAGTCGATCCTCTCGACTTTTAAGACTTGCTGTTTTATGATTGACTGAGTAAACCCTTTTTTTTTTCTTTATGTGACTTGTTCATGGTTGGTTTGATTTTGTTGCTAATTTTGGTCTCCGTGATGAGGTTAGCGTGTCCTAAGCACAACCATTCATAGTCGCCTCCTACGACATGTTTGATAGGGTGCATTGCTACTTTTCTTGCCCGATATTACATGAGCGGGATACGCCACTGCCCACGCTAAATTCAAAATGAGAGAACATGCCCACATCAAGGGAGCCGCGGTGACGCCGTGACTTGTACTCTTGCCTGCCGCCCAGTGGTCATGTGTTTGGATCCCATTCAAGTCGGGGATGTTTTTTAATTGCCCTGAGCTCCGAATTTCCCCCAACCTACAATGATTACAAGGACATGTGTTGGGAAGTAAAGACTCTCAGCGTAATATTGACCACTTTATCGAGTGCCGAGTGGTCTATTAGCACCATCTGCCCAAGACTGGCCTCGAGGTGAACAAGGGTCTTCTACTTTACTTTTACTACTATGTACCCAGTACTCCTGAAGGTGTGCCCAGGGAACTTTACTTTTGTTACTGTGTACCCAGTACACCTTAAGGTGTGCACAAGGAACTTTACTTTTACTACCATGTACCCAGTACTCCTGAAGGTGTGCACAAGGAACTTTACTTTTACTACCATGTACCTAGTACTCCTGAAGGTGTGCACAAGGAACTTTACTTTTACTACCATGTACCCAGTACTCCTGAAGGTGTGCACAAGGAACTTTACTTTTACTAAAATGTACCCAGTACTCCTGAAGGTGTGCACAAGGAACTTTAATTTTACTACCATGTACCTAGTACTCCTGAAGGTGTGCACAGGGAACTTTACTTTTGTTACTGTGTACCCAGTACTCCTGAAGGTGTGCACAAGGAACTTTACTTTTACTACCATGTACCCAGTACTCCTGAAGGTGTGCACAGGGATCTTTACTTTTACTACTATGTACCCAGTACTCCTGAAGGTGTGCACAGGGAACTTTACTTTTACTAGCATGTACCTAGTACTCCTGAAGGTGTGCACAGGGAACTTTACTTTTGTTACTGTGTACCCAGTACTCCTGAAGGTGTGCACAGGGAACTTTACTTTTACTACCATGTACCCAGTACTCCTGAAGGTGTGCACAGGGAACTTTACTTTTACTACTATGTACCCAGTACTCCTGAAGGTGTGCACAGGGAACTTTACTTTTACTACCATGTACCTAGTACTCCTGAAGGTGTGCACAGGGAACTTTACTTTTGTTACTGTGTACCCAGTACTCCTGAAGGTGTGCACAGGGAACTTTACTTTTGTTACTGTGTACCCAGTACTCCTGAAGGTGTGCACAAGGAACTTTACTTTTACTACCATGTACCCAGTACTCCTGAAGGTGTGCACAGGGAACATTACTTTTACTACCATGTACCTAGTACTCCTGAAGGTGTGCACAGGGAACTTTACTTTTGTTACTGTGTACCCAGTACTCCTGAAGGTGTGCACAGGGATCTTTACTTTTACTACCATGTACCCAGTACTCCTGAAGGTGTGCACAGGGAACTTTACTTTTACTACTATGTACCCAGTACTCCTGAAGGTGTGCACAGGGAACTTTACTTTTGTTACTGTGTACCCAGCACTCCTGAAGGTGTGCACAGGGAACTTTACTTTTACTATTATGTACCCTGTACTCCTGAAGGTGTGCACAGGGAACTTTACTTTTGTTACTGTGTACCCAGTACACCTTAAGGTGTGCACAAGGAACTTTACTTTTACTACCATGTACCTAGTACTCCTGAAGGTGTGCACAGGGAAATTTACTTTTGTTACTGTGTACCCAGTACTCCTGAAAGTGTGCACAGGGAACTTTACTTTTACTACCATGTACCCAGTACTCCTGAAGGTGTGCACAGGGAACTTTACTTTTACTACTATGTACCCAGTACTCCTGAAGGTGTGCACAGGGAACTTTACTTTTACTACTATGTACCCAGTACTCCTGAAGGTGTGCACAGGGAACTTTACTTTTACTATTATGTACCCAGTACTCCTGAAGGTGTGCACAGGGAACTTTACTTTTACTACCATGTACCCAGTACTCCTGAAGGTGTGCACAGGGAACTTTACTTTTACTACCATGTACCCAGTACTCCTGAAGGTGTGCACAGGGAACTTTACTTTTACTACCATGTACCCAGTACTCCTGAAGGTGTGCACAGGGAACTTTACTTTTACTACTATGTACCCAGTACTCCTGAAGGTGTGCACAGGGAACTTTACTTTTACTACCATGTACCCAGTACTCCTGAAGGTGTGCACAGGGAACTTTACTTTTACTACTATGTACCCAGTACTCCTGAAGGTGTGCACAGGGAACTTTACTTTTACTACCATGTACCCAGTACTCCTGAAGGTGTGCACAGGGAACTTTACTTTTACTACCATGTACCCAGTACTCCTGAAGGTGTGCACAGGGAACTTTACTTTTACTACCATGTACCCAGTACTCCTGAAGGTGTGCACAAGGAACTTTACTTTTACTACCATGTACCCAGTACTCCTGAAGGTGTGCACAAGGAACTTTACTTTTACTACTATGTACCCAGTACTCCTGAAGGTGTGCACAGGGAACTTTACTTTTACTACTATGTACCCAGTACTCCTGAAGGTGTGCACGGGGATCTCTACTTTTACTATCATGTACCTAGTACTTCTGAAGGTGTGCACAGAGATCTTTACTTTTACTAGCATGTACCGAGTATGCCTGAAGGTGTGCACAGGGATCTTTACTTTTACTAGCATGTACCGAGTATGCCTGAAGGTATGCACAGGGATCTTTACTTTTACTAGCATGTACCCTGTATGCCTGAAGGTGTGCACAAGGAAAATTGCCTGTACTATCATATACCCAGTACGCCTGAAGGTGTGCACAAGGAACTTTACCTATTCTATCATGTATCCAGTTCACCCGAAGGTGTGCACAAGGAACTTTACTTTTACAACCATGTACCCAGTACGCCTGAAGGTCTCTTAAAAGTCGACAGTGTGGACTTCATTGCACCGGGTTTTTATCCCATATGGCTCAGCCTCTTTCCGCAGCGCGGAAAGCGTAGCACAAAGCACGAACTCCGTAGCTCCAGCGACGACCCTCGGGAGTCTCCGAAAAAATGCACTCGTGAACCGAAGGACGCGGCCCGGAATCGAACCCACAACCTTCGGAGCGCGAGTCAGACGGCTTGATCACTTTGCCACGGAGACGCCTGAAGGTGTGCACAAGGAACTTTACTGTTACTGCCATTAACCCAGTAAGCCAGAATGTATGGGCAAGGAACTTTACTTTATTCCCTATGTGCCCAATGTGGCGCACGGCTTGAAAAATGACTCATAGCATTTTTATAAAGCCACGAAAAAAGTTATTTCTACCATATGTTATCCTGGTTCACGGTCTACACACATTCTATCCTCCCTAGTATATTATGGAGTTCGTGAGCTGTGTTAAAATACTCTTTGTATGAAATCCCGGGAGGCGAATGGAGCACTTAAAGAAACATTTGGATTGAACGTGATCTTTTACCAAACCAAACTGGGACACTACTTTTATTTTCATGAACTTTCTTACTAACATACTGGTGTTTATTTTTAAATTGCATGTCCTGAACAAGTGGTTGCAATCCACGCCAGTTTGATTTATTAAGCCAGTGGTTCTCAACCGGTGGGGAATTCCCCCCCCCCCCCCCAGGGGGAATTTCATGGTTTCCAGGGGGGGGGGGGGGGAATGCAGACCATTTCAAGATCGTGTTAATACAAGAACCGATTACTTGACATAGTTTTTCCCTTCATACTTTACTGTTAGGTGTGTCTCGTCCTTCTAAAATTCATTTTATAAAGTAAGTAGACCCACAAATCATGTTTTATGTGGATGTCTAGACTTGTTTTAGTATATGCTATTACATTTGCCTTCCACTTTTACGTATACTGTGTAGGGGTGAGGGGATTTTTAGATAGGAAATATGAAAGGGGGGGGGGGGGGAATGACGTTCTGAAAATACGGTGAAGGGGGGAACGGGCCAAATTTTTGATAGGAAGGGGGGGGGGGAATGGCGTTCTGAAAATATGGTGAAGGGAGGAATGGGCCAAAAAAGGTTGAGAACCACTGTATTAAGCAATGTTACCATCAGTAGTTTTCCATTTATTTCTTGTCGGGAAGTCAACATTTAAAGTCAAACTGAGCAAATGAACCCATAAGCAGTCGTCAAAATAGGAAATGAAGGCCGTTACAACTCTCAGATCCTGGTGTAAGGCGAGAATAAAAGTAAACAAAAAACAAACAAACAAGATATGTTTAAACAAACAAATGCGAAGAGAGATGTTGTATACAGGTCAGTCGGGCTTCTGGTATTATTTAACACGCAAACAGTAAACAGATAACAGACATGTCACCGCAACCTAAGGGCGCCTAAATCACAAACACGTGATAACAAATATCCGGGTTAACCTCAGAAACACATTCATCAAGACTTGTTCTGCATTTATAACCTTTGTTGTCGCGATTACCACACTATCACTTCTATGTTTATGTTCTGCATATGCACAACTGTTTCCGTAAAGTTTAATCTCTACCATCGCCTTAACAATTAAAAGCCTGACGAGGTACAGCGAAATACGCCAGACAATAAATCGTGTAATCTATTGTTTGTGTCTTCGTTATTAAAATTAACTACGGGAAAACATTGTTTTGAATTTAAAATGTGAGATTTAATTATCCCAGATGATCTTCTGCTGCTGCTGTTTGCTTTGTGGCTTTATCCACCACTGAATCAGCTGCCCTCAACAAACTCTTGCGTAGCCATCCGGTGTTTTGCTATCTTCTCTAGCCTGCCTCCATATATCTTTCTTCTTCTCAGTTCACTTTTAGGCGTCAATATGAACTAATCCAAAGTCAGCAGCGGCCAACTGAAGAAAATTCACATCAAGGCAAATGAAATAGAGGGCGACATGAACACTCACTTAGACGATAGTGAGAGTGAGAGAGAGAGAGAGGGAGGGAGGGAGGAAGAGAGAAGGAAGAGAGAGAGAGAGAGAGAGAGAGAGAGAGAGGAGAGAGAGAGAGAGAGAGAGAGAGGAATAATGTGGAGATAGAAGTATTTTGGTCTACACTCTCTCCATTTCAGGATAAACTCTATAGAGATTATCCTGAAATGTAGAGTGTATACCAAAATATTTATCCCCAAATTTTTTATTCCTCTCTCTCCTTTTCCCTACCCCCTCCCTCCCTCTCTCCTTTTTTAAAAATTTCTCTCTCTCTTCTTCTTTCCTTTTTCCTCTCCTCTCTCTCTCTCCCTCACCTCACTGTCGTCTAAGGAGTTTTTCAGGCCCTTATTCGTTTGCCTTGTGGTTTAAAAAGAAGCCCAGATCTTCTCATTATTTATTTTTTCGGGTGGCCTAAATTTTGGGTACAGATAACCCGCTTTTACCCCCTTTCTTATGTGAACTCTTAGGCCAAGCCAGAAATCCCAGAAGTCTAGGCATCCCATCTCACAACCCCACAGCAATTCTTCCTCTCTCTCCCCCCCCCCCCCCACCCCCAAGCAGCGGATTAAACACAACAGTAGCCGCATGACGTCAGGCAGCCGTCTGGCACATCCACTGATAGGCGGGGGTCATCAAGTGCATCCGTGTAAACAACAAGAAGGTTTTTCACTTTTACATTTTTCTTGGCGGTTTTTAATTCCCGGGCCGGGAAATAAAAATCTATTTAAAAAAAGTAAAAAAAACCAAAAAACCTCGGGGTTTTTAATAGATGCTACAAAAACCCCCGGGTGTTTTTTGAAGTAATGAAGGTTAAAACAAAAAGTAATGGCCAATTTTAAAAAAAAACCTGCCTTTAAAAAAATTTTACTTTTAAGTAAAAAAGTAATCCCTGGGGTTTTTTAAAAAAGAGATGCTAACATAAAATTTTTGGTTTTTTGGGGCGGGGGCCCTTTTGCAATCGGAAATTTTTCTAATTCTCAACCCTAGCTTAGGGGGAGCTTTTTGCCTAGAGTGGTTTAAGCAACAGTGCTTGGGTTTTTTTTCTTAAAAATTTTTTTCAATTTCTTTTCTTCCCTTTTTGAGGAAAATTTCTAAACAGTGACCTCTTCTCTTCCCCTCTCTCTTCTCCCTTTTCTCTCTCTCCTTCTCTTCCATCTTGTATTTCCTTTCTCTCTCTCTCTTTCTCTCTCTTTCTCCCCCTCTCTCTCTCTTCTGATGCGACATTTTAAAACGTCTTCTCTCTCCTCTCTTCTTTTCTTGCGCCTTTTAACAGTGCTCCTTTCTCTCTTTTTCAATTTTTCCCCTCCTCTCTCGTGTGCGAAATTCTAACAGTGTTTTTTCCCCTTTCTCTTTTTTGATGCGAATCTAAAACAGTTCTCTCTCTCTCTGATGCGACATCTCAAACAGTGTCTCTCTCCCTCCTCTTCCTGATGCGAACTCTAACAGTGCTCTCCTCTCTCTCTCTCTATCTCTCTTTTCTCTCCCCTTCCTCGTGAATTAATAAAAATCATTCTTTTTAGACAGAAAGAAAGTAGTATCACCAAAAAGTTTTATCTCAAGCCTTACCTTTAAATTGGAGTACCTCGGGGGTTATTTTTGGCCCCTCTATTTTTTCCCTTTAATAAAGTTTCCATTAAATCTGTGTCGTCCTGCGATCTATTTCTGATGACGACGTATATACGAAGCTGTTGACGAATGTGCTAAATTATCCTTGAAAACAGGAAATAAATAGTGTAGTTAATGGAGCATGAAAACCGCATGAAAAAACATTACTAAAAAAAAGTCTTGTTAATGGAAACCCGGGCAAAGACTTACACCAAAAACTCGCAGAGAACTTTTCCCAGCGCACATTGGCAGCACCCTTTGGGGAAAAGTTCACCGGCACAAGACATAGGTGTTAATAGATAAAAAAACTAACTTTTAATAAATTGTTTTATGTTATTTAAAAAAAATCCCAAAAAAAAGATACCATTTTAAAAATTAAAAAATTTCCCTTTGACGAAAAACACAAGAAAGATATTCTATACTTCATTACAAACACTATGATTATGCTCCACAGTCGGGATGGATGCCCCAAATCAATAACAAAACGCCTATATTCACTCCAGAAAAGGGCAGTGCTTTTAATTTAAGGGGTTTAAAAAGCTTCCCGGGACAATTCTAACCTATAAAAGTCTCCGGTTACTGCCACTCCACAAGCGCTGCTTTTTAATAGACCAAACTAATCACAAAATCCTATTTCAAAATGCCCCAAGTACCTTTGGCCATTTTTTTAAAAATAACCTTTAAATAGCGAACGATAAAATACTTCATGCCTAAATAGGATAGACTTTTATAAAAACAAGTTCATAATTCCCCGCTCAGTTGTGGGAAAAATTTCCACAAGAAAACAAAGACACCCAAACATGATTCTTTCATTCGCAACCTGTTTTGAAACATACCCTTAACAGATACAGCCCCCCTAACAAATAACACAAAAAAGACAATAATGGTAATTATTAAAAAACAATAGCCAAAAAAACATTCCCTTTTGTAAGGCCGTTAACCCCCCTTAGGTATTTATAATGCCCCCGTTAAACACTTTTCCCAGTGAGTATTTTTTTTGTTATTTTTTTATGGGGTTTAAAGTTTTTTTGTTGTAAAAGTTGTCATAAGTGATTTGGGAAGAAAAAAGTATAAAAGAAATAGAGAAGAAGGGCAGAATGTAGGGCGGGCCCGCGTGCCAATTTAACCTTTTTAAAATAAAGTTATTATTATTATTTTTAATCTCTGATGGAAATCTTAACAGGATCTCTCCCTCTCCTCTCTCTTCGCTCTATTTTTCCCCTTCCTCTAACGTTCCCCTTCTCTTCCTCTCTCTCTCCCTTTTTTCTCTCTCTCCCCTGAATTCCCCAAATCTCTTTAGCCTCTCTCGGTCTCTCTCTCCCTTTTTCTTCTCTCTACTCCTCGGGCCCTAACAGTTCTTCCCCCCTTCCCCTCTCTCTCTTTTCCCCTCTTAACACTTAAAAAGTGATCTCTCTCTCTCTCCTCTCTCTCCTCCTTTTGATGCGACATTCTAAAAAGTGCTCTTCTCTCTCTCTCTCTCTCTCTCTCTCTCTCTCTCTCTCCCCTTGAGCGACTCTTAACAGTGCTCTCTCTTCGTCTCCCCTTTTCTTTCCCCCTTTTCCCCTCTCTCCCCCCCTTTTTT
>JACEFZ010026156.1:0-63033 GCA_014155875.1 Cepaea nemoralis | reverse complement strand
AAAGAAAATTTTGAAAAGTGGGGAAATTGTTTTAAAATAGTGCAGGACTGTGAGGATATGAGTGAGATACATGAACCAATGACAGCAAAGACATTGAATCCTCATTAGAAGAAATTGTATGGGCAATAAAGAACATGACGAATGGTAAATCACCAGGATGCGATGAGAAACCAGCTGAACTAATTAAAGCGAGAGGAGAAGAAAGCATACCAATCTATCACGCATTATGTAAAAAGATATAAAAATGTGGTATATGGCCAAAATATTGGAAGAGATCTATCTTCATTCCAATATCCCAAAAATGGCAACCTGAAATTATGCACCAACTGTAGAACTGTTGCCCTGATCAGTCATGCAAGTAAAATTCTACTACATATCATAACGGGAAGACTTCGTAAGAAGATGGAAGAACAGATTAACGTGGTTCAAGCTGGATTTAATCAAGGAAGAGTGTCAGGGTCTTAAACTTTGCTCGCTAACCTAACACATGTGAGACAGTACAAGTACAACGTGATTCGACTTAAGACTCAACGACACAACGTTCACTGGATTTATTTACAGATCATATACAGTACGATGATCACTACAAGATATACTTGATACTTCAATACACTTACATACACAATACAGCTCACAGTCTATCTCTCAAGATGTCCAGACACTCGACTTTCAGGCACAGAAACCACACAACGCCTTTCTATCATCATGCGTCCAGTCGAGTCGACGTCCCAGAGCTGTCTGCCTATAGCTCGCAACTTGCCTCCCACCTGAAGTGGCTTCACGAGGCATGCGTGCGTCTTGCGTCGTCCTTGCCTGACCGCTGGCCGTCTCGTCAGCCAGCAACCTGCAGGCAGGTAACTACTACTCGCCTGGCGGCGTAACGAAGTTACGGCATCCCTGCTGGGGACTAAGTCGCCTGGCGGGCGTAACGATGTCACTGCATCACTGCACTGTTCTAGACTCTGACAAAGAGGAACAAGAGATCATATACTCAAAATGCATTTAATACTAAAGAAGTGTAGAGAATTTATTGTAAACCTATTCTCATGTTTTGTGGATTATTCAAAGACATTTGACTGTGTACAACATCAGCAACTTTGGGAAATCATGAGAAAAATGGGCTTTCCATCACATGTAGTATGAAGTATTACTCATAAAATGCTCTATCTATACCAATAAGCAGCGGTTAGAATAAATGGCAAGAAATCAGATTGCTTTGACATCAAGCAAGGAGTCAAATCAAATCAAATCAAATCAACTTTATTAGGGTCACAAATTGGGCGCGCAGGCCCGTCTTACATTCGGCCCTTCCAATCACTCGTCTTTCGTTCATCAAGAGCATTATACATTTACATAGGAAGAAAAATAAACATTGTGAAATGAATGTTGTAAACATAAACAAGGCTAAACATGGAGAAAAATGTGTACATAAAAAGTATGTGACGTAAAAGTAGTGATGCCAGCGCGTCCCACACACACACACACACACACACACACACACACACACACACACACACACACACACACACACACACACACACACACACACACACACACACACACCACACACACACTCTCTCTCTTTCATTCACTCTCACTCTCACTCATTCACTCACACACACACACTCTCACTCATTCACTCTCCCGCTCACTCATTCACTCTCCCGCTCACTCATTCACTCTCCCGCTCACTCATTCACTCTCCCGCTCACTCATTCACTCTCACGCTCACTCATTCTGTCTCTCCCGCTCACTCATTCACTCTCCCGCTCACTCATTCACTCTCCCGCTCACTCATTCACTCTCCCGTTCAATCATTCACTCTCCCGCTCACTCATTCACTCTCACTCATTCACTCTCACGCTCACTCATTCACTGTCCCGCTCACTCATTCACTCTGCCGCTCACTCATTCACTCTCACGCTCACTCATTCACTCTCACACTCAATCATTCACTCTCCCGCTCACTGATTCACTCTCACGCTCACTCATTCACTCTCACGCTCACTCATTTCTTTTCACGCTCACTCATTCACTCTCACTCATTCACTCTCACGCTCACTCAATCACTCTCACGCTCACTCATTCACTCTCACGCTCACTCATTCACTCTCACGCTCACTCATTCACTCTCCCGCTCAATCATTCACTCTCCCGCTCACTCATTCACTCTCACTAATTCACTCTCCCGCTCACCCATTCACTCTTCCGCTCACTCATTCATTCTCCCGCTCACTCATTTACTCTCACGCTCACTCATTCACTCTCACGCTCACTCATTCACTCTCACGCTCACTCATTCACTCTCACTCATTCACTCACACCCATTCACTCCCACACACAGACACTCTCACTCATTCACTCTCCAGCTCACTCATTCGCTCTCACGCTCACTCATTCACTCTCCCGCTCACTCATTCACCCTCACGCTCACTCATTCACTCTCACGCTCACTCATTCACTCTCCCGCTCATTCATTCACTCTCACTTATTCACTCTCCCGCTCACTCATTCACTCTCACGCTCAATCATTCACTCTCCCGCTCACTCATTCACTCTCACGCTCACTCATTCACTCTCCCGCTCACTCATTCACTCTCACGCTCACTCATCACTCTCACGCTCACTCATTCACTCTCACGCTCACTCATTCACTCTCACGCTCACTCATTCTGTCTCTCATTCACACTCACTCACTCTCTCACTCAAACTACAGTAATGAACATAAGTTTAGATTATACATGATAAAATCAAATGGTATTTAACTTATAATATGACAGATGAGAATACACAAACATATGGATTCGCGTGTTACATAACATGCGTGTTACATGACATGCATCTGCTTAGCTCTCTCTCTCTCTCTCTCTCACTCTCTCTCTGTATTCTTTCATATACACACACTCACACGCATGCGTACGCTCACACACACACACACTCTCTCTCTCTTTCTCTCTCATTCACTCTCACTCTCACTAATTCACTCTCCCGCTCACTCATTCACTCTCACGCTCACTCATTCACTCTCCCGCTCACTCATTCACTCTCCCGCTCACTCATTCACTCTCACGCTCACTCATTCACTCTCACGCTCACGCATTCACTCACCCGCTCACTCATTCATTCTCCCGCTCACTCATTTACTCTCCCGCTCACTCATTCACTCTCCCGCTCACTCATTCACTCTCACGCTCACTCATTCTGTCTCTCCCGCTCACTCATTCACTCTCACGCTCACTCATTCACTCTCCCGCTCACTCATTCACTCTCACTCATTCACTCTCACGCTAACTCATTCACTCTCACGCTAACTCATTCACTGTCCCGCTCAATCATTCACTCTGCCGCTCACTCATTCACTCTCACACTCACTCATTTACTCTCACGCTCACTCATTCATTCTCACGCTCACTCATTCACTCTCCCGCTCAATCATTTACTCTCCCGCTCACTCTCACGCTCACTCATTCACTCTCCCGCTCACTCATTCACTCTCCCGCTCACTCATTCACTCTCCCGCTCACTCATTCACTCTCACTCATTCACTCACACACACAGACACTCTCACTCATTCACTCTCCCGCTCACTCATTCGCTCTCACGCTCACTCATTCACACTCCCGCTCACTCATTCACCCTCACGCTCACTCATTCACTCTCACTCATTCACTCTCCCGCTCACTCATTCACTCTCACTCATTCACTCTCCCGCTCACTCATTCACTCTCACGCTCACTCATTCACTCTCACGCTCACTTATTTACTCTCACGCTCACTCATTCACTCTCACTAATTCACTCTCACGCTCACTCATTCACTCTCACGCTCACTCATTCTGTCTCACATTCACACTCACTCACTCTCTCACTCAAACTACAGTAATGAACATAAGTTTAGATTATACATGATAAAATCAAATGGTATTTAACTTATAATATGACAGATGAGAATACACAAACATATGGATTCGCGTGTTACATAACATGCGTGTTACATGACATGCATCTGCTCAGCTCTCTCTCTCTCTCTCTCTCTCTCTCTCTCTCTCTCTCTCTCTCTCTCTCTCTCTCTCTCTCTCTCTGTATTCTTTCATATACACACACTCACACGCATGCGCACACACACACACACACACACACACACACACACACACACACACACACACACACACACACACACACACACTAACACATCAACTCTCCCAATGTCTCACTCTCTAACACACAATCCTACACACACACACTCACTCTCTCAATCACACTCTCTCACACATACACGTACACATGAACGCATGCACGCACGCACACACTCCCTCACACACTCTCACACATACACGTACGAATGCATGCACTGACACATTCCCCCACCATTTCTCGCTCAATCACTCTCTCCACACACACGCATGCACACACGCATTCACTCTCTCCCTCTCTCTGACACCCACTCTCTCTCTCTCTCTCTCTCTCGCTCCCACACGCACACACATATATAGTGAACAATTATAATGAACAATTATACTGAACAATTATACCAGTAAATGAATTATGGTGGCATATAGTCGGTATGGATTAAGTATTGAAAGAGTTTTCGGTTAAATGTGTAGGGACTCATTGGATTTTTCAGATCTGGAGGCAGATGATTCCATAAGTGAGCACCAGAATAGGCAAAACATGTTTTGTATAGGTCCAATCTAGGCTTTGAGACATGTAACAAATTTAGGCGCTTGCTGTTCATTGCATTAGATTGAATCAGCGGCAGAAGATACTCTGGGGTATTTTGAGATATAATTTTATTCACTAATTTGGCTTTGTTGAAAAGGAAGCGCTTTTGTAGTGGTAGAAGTCTTAGATGACTGTACAAATTATTACTTTCAACGTGCTTTATGCCAGAAACCAGACGAATAGCGCGGTTTTGTAGAGAACATAGTCGTTTTAAATTAGATTTAGGGCAACCATCCCAAACTGTGGAACAGTAATCGAGATGTGATTGGATATAGCATGTATAGAATATTTTTCGTGTGCTTTCGTCCAGGAAGTGCTGAATTTTAGCAAGTTGGTAAACTTTTTGTGCTATTTTCTTGGTAAGAGCGTGAACATGAGAGCTCCAGTTCAAATGGCTGTCTATTAAAAGCCCTAGTGTTTTATGTTCAGTCACATTAACTATAGGTAACGTGCCCATGCGGAGTTCGAGCGGTGATCCAGTTATGGCTAGTGTCTGTAGTTTTTGTCTGGTCGTTATTAGCATGGATTTGGTTTTGCCGATGTTAATTTGCATGCGGTTTTCATTGCTCCATCTAGTAAGATTATCAAGTTCCTTTTGTAAAGAATTCTCTAATTCACTACGGTTTTCTTGACTAGTATATATAGTACAGTCGTCAGCAAATAGATCACAAGTTGTATTGATATATAAAGGAAGATCATTAATATAAACTGCAAAAAGCAGCGGACCTAGTATTGAGCCCTGAGGCACACCAATATTAAGCTGTGTGGGTCTTGATAGACAGTTGTTGAAGGACACGACTTGTTGCCTGTCGGATAGAAATGACGTAATTATGTTCACCATGTTGGTGCTTGTCTTCATTTGCTTTAGTTTTCTAATTAAAATATCGTGATCTACCATATCAAAAGCTTTTTTAAAGTCTACAAACACCGCTCCACAAATTCTACCGTTGTTGATGTTTAAGTGCCAGTTATCGGTCATTTTTGTTAGAGCACTATGGCAAGAATATTTAGGTCGAAACCCAGATTTACTGTTAATTATTAGATCGTTGTTAATTAAATGGTGTAACGTTATTTTATGAATGTGTTTTTCTAGTGGTTTTGATAGCGACGATAATAAGGAAATAGGTCTATAATTACCCAAAACGCTATTATCGATTGAGCCATTTTTAATTAGCGGAAACACTTTAGCAATTTTAAAAGCAGATGGAAAGTAGTTTTTGGCCAGGCACTGGTTATATATGAACGTTAAGGACTCACTAATGACTGGTGCAGCACAACGAAGAATTCTATTACTGATACCATCTAGGCCGTGTGAGTTTGTTGATTTGAGGTTCAAGAGATATTTATAAACGTCTGCAACAGACATTAAAGGAATCTCATCGGGAATATTTCTGGTGCACTTCTCCTCACAGAATGATGTCAGTGAACTTAAATTACACGATGAGTCTGGTATTGAAGATTTTAGATTCTCTATTTCTGATTGAAAGAACCAACTGAATTCATCGCATGTTATAGAATTTGTGAGTCCGCCAGGGTTGTTGTGCTGCCCCTAATCTGTGTAACGTATACGCAGGAAATATAATGAGAAATATCAGAGATGATATAACAAAGGAAAAATTCGATGTCCTAAATATCGGTGATCATGAAATACCACCAGAGATTCGTTATGCTGATGATACAGCATTACTATCCACATCACAGAATGGTAAAGAGAAACTAATAACCACAACCCGAAAGAATAGTGACAATCATAACGTATTATATTAACATAGTATGAACAAAGATAATGCACACAGATAAACTAATATGGAGAAAGAAATACTCGTATATGTTAATGTGGAAAACTTGGAGATGGTGGAAAATTTCGAATATCTTAGGTCATTAATTACCAACAATTGTAACACAGTGAAAGAAATTAAAAGACGAATGTCTATTGCCCCTCAGAAACGAAAACAACTGAATAAATTGTGGAGGGGGACAGATACAACTACAAAAAGTAGATTTTTAAGAGCATGAGTCTTTCCCATTGCAACATACGCCTGTGAGACCTGGACACTTACTAAGCAAGCTGAACAGTGCATACATGCCTTTGAATATAAATGTTATAGACGGGTTCTAAGAATATTTTAGATACAGAAAAGAACATATGAATCCAAACGCAAAAACTGAATTCTGAAGAAGGTTGGCTACTAAAGAGAACAAAACAAAGACAATTGAAATATTTTGGTCACTTGAAACGTCATGAAAGTTTGAAGAGAACAATCATGGAGAAGTATATGCTAGTGAAGAGAAGAAGAGGATATGATAGATGATCTCCAGATGGATGTATTGGACGCAGGACATCTTGCTTATGACCGAGAATTTTTCCGTACGCTTATTATAGGACCGAAGTTCTGCACAGGACATGCCACTGAATGAGTGAATGGTGTATATTCGACATTCTTTAACTATACTTTTAATGTGCCTATAATCAATCTGTGACCACTGTAACAGTCTTCATTTAAAACTATTCTTGCGACTTTTAATGCATTTTGAAACTTCTCCTAATCAGGATGCAATCCGTATGATTTCTAATCATGCTGTCAGGGACTCCTCCATGTCCATCATCATCTTGGATGTTGCTTAAACCAGGTGTTTCTTTCAATGAGTTCATGCTCTTTTGCCCATTCTAAAAGTCTGTATCCTCTCTTGTTTCGTTCTCACAAACCATGTTTACCTAGTTGTGCACCCATCCCCTTGATTTCTCAATTAAGCATTGAAGTTTCCTATTATGATGTTTATTTATGAATTTTTACATTTCTTTAAAGCATTCTCTATATCATTATAAAATTCATGTACCCCATCTTCACTGCTTTCTCCTATAGGGGAATATATTTGAATGACGTTTACGTCAAAAGGTCTGCCGATGATTGTTACCATTAGAACCCTGTCTGACACCGCCCAATATCCTTTCAAAAATGTTGATGTTTCCAGATCCCAGATAATTGTTATACCTCTTTGTCTTTCCTCTCCTCCAGAATATATACTCTTAAAATCCCCCCCCCTCCCCCCGTCTTAATCACTGTCTCTTTCCATCTCGTCTCACACATTCCTAAGATGTTAACTTTCTCTCTTACCATTTCTTATTTGACGTTATCTAATCTTCCATTTGTGCTTAAAGTACGAAAATTCCAAGTTGCCAATTTCAGTATTGTTATCTTTTTGTGACGTTCCGTGGTTTGACAAATCATGATGAACTAGACATCTTTAAAGAAGGTAGTGTGCTATTGCTGTTCTTCCCGGCAGTGACCATACTTGTCTGTGACAGTATCCATTGTCTCTTTAAAGAGATCATCATGCCTAGCGTCGCAAAACTTGAGACCATAATCAATCACTATCCGTCGACTGCCATTAAAATTATATGCACCACCTGCCTTCCGTGGTTTCTTGTGAAAAGATTCCGAAAACGGTTAGAAAATACCCCCCCCCCCCCCTCTCCCCATCCTAAAAAATACAACAGCGTCCTTCTAAGAAAACCACAAGTCCCCCGACCGAATGCCATCTAAAATTTCAAATAAAACATTGTTTATCTTTGATTGTCTCATTACTGTCAAGAATCACGTAAACCCACTTGCATACGACGACCTCAATTCTTATTAACCTAAGTGGATACTTAAAAGTCTAAACAGCAATGCCAACAGCTTGATATTCTATTGATCAGCATTCAGATGACAAACACTATTAGTTTTCCATCAATAACTCATATATCCACACAACTAAGCAGGCTGTTTGTGAAGCACTGAATGCAACGTCTAGTGCTAGTGTTTGCCATCTCTGATTTGCATTCCAATTTAATTGTGTCGTTTTTCTCTGACGTCAGAGTCTCCGTAAAGGAATACAATGCCTTTTTTTTAAAGTGACCGATATTTTATCCGAATGGTTAATATTCTTTTGTATTCAATACTATTGTGCCTGTTCATACTTTCTATAGAAATACGTCATATACATTATAACGATCACAATCATAATCCATGTTGGACTAAAAGCTATTTTGTTAACGTGATCAGTGGAACTTAAAGTCGATCGTTTGAAGCTTATGATCGATTACTCTCTAGAGATCACTACTAAAGTATACTTAAATACTCATCGTTATGAAGAACTCTCAAGGCTATTGGAACAGCAAACGTAAAAAAAAAATAAAAATACAGACATTGCTTGGCAATTAGAGAGCACAAGGCTTGAAGTAAACAATATAAAATAACACAAAGTAATGCAGCTTTACATAGCAGAATTACGACACATACAGGACGTTGCGGCGACTAGCCTTCATCAGCAAACAAACACATGCACGAAACATAACACACAGTACAGAAGAAGAGCCTCCCGGTGACTAAATCAAGGCATAGGGACGGGACGAGAAGAATAAAAAGATGAAAAAAAAAGTGAGAGCAACGAAGAAAATAAAAATATGAAAAAATGGTGCTACTTAACTCAAGTCCGAGGCTTTACTGCTACCTACCTCTTCTGGCTATTTCTGAAATTTTCAGCCTCGGACTCAGAGTTAAATAGCAACATTTTCGTCTTTATGCCTTAATGTTGTCACCGGAGGATCTTCTCATGTACCGTGTGTCGTGTTTCGTGCATGTGTTTGTCATCATCATCATCATCATCATCATCATCATCATCATCATCATCATCATCATCATCATCATCATCATCATCATCATCATCATCATCATCATCATCATCATCATCATCATCATCATCATCATCATCATCATCATCATCATCATCATCGTTTTGAAGTCCTTGCCGACTGGCTTGAGTGATCCTGCTTCACCACAAATTGCGATCTCCGACGGAATGGGTTAATTCATGTGTTGACTCCCTTCCGTGCCAGCATATATCAGAATTTTCTCTCGCTGTCTTCCTCTGTCTATCTTTCCACCAATCTTTGTGTAACATGTTCCGGGTTTTGTCTTCTCATAATGTAGCCTCAAAATGATTACTGCCTCTTCTTGATAAGTCGCATTTGCGACTTAGCCCTCCTAACAACGCCCAGATTACTCTTTTTGGCTGTCATAATTAGCCCCAGTGATTTTTAATTGTTTGTGATTTACAAGAATATTATTACGTTCAGTAATTTGCTATTGTTTTCCGAACGACCGACGTTTCATACCATCAAAATCAACGCAAGACGGCCTGCTTCCGAATCGCCCACAGCTAATTTCAAACCATCGAGACGGTATGTACTGTGTCGGGAAATGGTGAAACCCGGTCACTGCCCCTAAGCCACAGCTCACACGAACGCCAAGAGCGTAGATGCCCCGACACACATAATCTAGGACATGGTAGGGTTAAAAATTTCAATATACATGTCATTTACAGGTCGCATTCAACAGTCGCATTTGATGAATTTTCGTAATATTCTAGGTAATTTTACTTTCTGTAGTTATCCATAGCCGGTCTCCGTGGCGAAGGTGGTTCGTAATCCCGAATACCAGCGTTCGAAACACAACTGGGCGCCATTTGCAAGCAGACCGCGGGGACGCAGAGGTGTTTCCAAGGCACCAGGGCCGGGTTATATACTGGCCAAGACCTATTGACGCGTCCTCGTCGAGCGTCCTGGGCAACAGGTCCCTTCGGGGTCCTGGCTAAAGTCAATAGGATCGCCGATTCCTCCGAAGTCGGAGAGTGTCTGCCTGTACGGCGAGGAACCACCAGTCTGCACACCAATAAGCCAGACATGGGACAACGGATACTCACGCAAAACTCAGGTCCTATATGACATCACACTGATGTTGGACAATAGGATGCCTTCATCCGACATACAGGACTTCGCGTTGGAGCTCAAGCCAACGAACACAAGCAAGCAAGCAAGCAGACCACGTTGCGCTGGATTGTTACGAAATGGTATGGGTGCCGGTCGTTCAGAAAGCAATGACAAAAAAAAAAAAAATGCTGGTTTTGACTGAAAACGTCCTGTAAAGGATATGCAACTAACTTTTAGTTATCCATTGCTTTCTGAACAGCCAAAGCTCGTATCTTTGTGAAAATCAACACAAAGCAGCCTGCTTCCAGATCGCAGGCGGCTGACCTAGAACCCGATATGTCTGCTTTGTGAAACAGAGTTCACTCCCCCTAAGCCACAGTCGCCGAATACGACATATTTAGAGGCTTTATAAAAGGGGTGAACAGCGAGAGGATCGGCTTCATTGCACCGGGTTGTATCCCATATGGCTCGGTCTCTTTCTGCAGGACGACCTTCCGAAAGCATCGTACAAAGCACGAACTCTGTAGCTGCAGTAACGACCCCCAGGAGTCTCCGAGAAAATTGCACTCGTGAACCAAACATCGAAGGCCGGAATCGAACCCACAACCTTCGTTAGACGCAAGGCGGGCTGCGTAACCACTTCGCCACGGACACACACAAAATGTATATTATATATGTAGTGGACTAATAATAAACAATGACCAAAACGTGAATACATATTCTAGTGAGAATGATTAGACATGTTGATGATCATAATGATGTTGATAATTTTGTAAGGAGACGTGTCTTTGCTTGAAATGCCAAGAGCTTGAAATGAAATTCAAACAAATGATAATGACGATAATATGGACGAGCATAACGAAGGTAATAGAATATCTTGTGATGTTTCCGAAACCCCTGATATATCACTCTATCAAGTGTTTGGTGAGATCACTGATTCTCAAAGTTTGCTATGCAGGGGGGATCATTGCTTGCCTAATCATGTGTCTAGCTCTCCCGTGCATACACATTTCAAAATACATACCTTAAAAAAGTGTTCCGTGTACTTTGCAAGACGTTGCCATTACCCAACGTTGATTTTCTAAGCAATTTTACGTTTAGATGTTTGCCATTTCTGTCTGAGCGAGAAATGAACGTTTAAGTCCAACTTTATGCTTATGTGTGGGTTGAACCGTCTAGCTCGTGATAAGCACACCGGAAGTTTATGAACGAACGTTCTTATTCTATCGACGATATCGACGTATAAAATACATCATCATCATCATCATCTTCCACTTTTATCGTCAAGCGCCGTGGGGAGGAATAGTTGGCGTTCCAGCGCCAGATTAGTGGCACTGGATAGTGTCATTCCGTGTGATTGTACGTCTTTGATGTCGTCAATCCATTTTCTTCTCGGGCGTCCTCTTGCTCTCGTCGCAGATCTTATTTGATGTAGCCCCGATGCTGGTAGTTGATGGTGTTGCATTCTAACAAGATGGCCAAACCATTCGATCTTCTGTCTTTCGATAAATGTGGTGCCGCCTGTCTGATAACAACATTTCTTATTCGGTCTCGGATTGTTAAGTTGGCAGCTCTCCTCAGGCATCTCATCTCACAGGTGTTTATTTTGCGTAAGTGTGATTTCGATAATGTCCAAGTGTAAAATTGGCAGCATAGGGTTGGTGTGAATACATAATTATTCATAATCAGTACGTCTTTTATTTTTCCATATCCCTTTACAGGACATCGCTGTCAACACCAACATTTTACTGCTGTTGTTGATGTCGTGGCAAGGTTACGTTCAGTAGTTTGCCATTGCTTTCTGAACGACCGGCTCCCATACCAATTCGTTAAAACCCAGCGCAACGCGGTCTGCTGACAAATAATCAGCACTTCTGCTGCATATTTAAAACTACCCCGCACCACTAACCGTGTCCATCATTATTTAATGGAGATCAACTTGGCCGAATGGATAAGAGTGCTTGTTCTTAAACTTTCAGTGTACTGGTGTAGGGTAGCGGTTCAACCCTTAGACCGGTAGGCTGGACTAAAATGTATGGGCTACGCGTGAGTTCAAACAGCGAGCGCAAATCTAGACACAGCGATCAATTTAGGAACCACTGGTTTGGTACAACAGAGCGCGGACACTCTTACCTGCCACAAGGTTTGAGTTTGTCCTTGTTCAATTAACGAGCAGCTAATTAGCAGACGCACGTGCTTTATCAGCAAATGAAACGTCTGGCCTTTTGTCGGGTGACAGGAAGTGCTATATATATACTGATAACCAGGAATCAGGAGCTGTTTGGCTCCAAATTGTATTTTCCGTATCGTAGTGAAAGTGTTAAGATTCGTATTTTACAAACAAGACCGTTATAAATGGATTTCAAATGCTGGAGGTTGTTCTTCTTTGTTTGCTTGATTGCAGCTGGTAAGGAAAAAAAAATATTTGTATTATAATAGTGTACTCGCAGTAGTAACTGCCTTGTAGTAGATCCAGTAATAACTTGATAGGTTTGCTTGCTTGCTTGCTTGTGTTCGATGGCTTGAGCTCCAACGCAAAGTCCTGTATGTCGGATGAAGGCATCCTGTTGTCCAACATCAGTGTGATGTCATACAGGACCTGAGTTTTGCGTGAGTATCCGTTGTCCCATGTCTGGCTTATTGGTGTACAGACTGGTGGTTCCTCGCCGTACAGGCAGACACTCTCCGACTTCGGAGGAATCGGCGATCCTACTGACTTTAGCCAGGACCCCGAAGGGACCTGTTGCCCAGGACGCTCGACGAGGACGCGTCAATAGGTCTTGGCCAGTATATAACCCGGCCCTGGTGCCTTGGAAACACCTCTGCGTCCCACTTGATAGGCAAATCCACAAACAAGCAATTAACAACTCGCTAAATCTGAACGTTAACAGCGTTGATCTGAACGTTGGAAAATATGAAATGAAAGCACGCAGTGAGCAGATTCACACATTTAATTCTGCGTTCCAGATTTGCAGGTAGATTACATTTTATGTAGCAACATAGAGCGCCCTTTATACAGGGTCGGCATCTACTGAGACACTCTCCGAAATGCTCCTAACTAAATCTGTTCCGTTCACCTTGACGGCCCATTTTTCCATTTCCCAATTCTGTCAAATGCTTATCATTATGTTCGTTCAGAATCCGCCTAGGTTTCTGTTCCCAGTTTCTCCATCCGTGGCTTCTTATCAACAAATTCCTCGTCCTGTTGCAGATTAATGTATCATTGTATCCAGATATCCAATTGACACCGAATTTTGGAAACACACAACCGATTGCCAGCACGGTTCCACGACGTCTGTTTCTTAGTTGTCTTGTGACGTCTCTTGTCTCCTATAGTTTCCTTGTTCCCTTGTTCAATATCTACTTTGGTGCATCCTTAGGACAAATCCCTTTATCCTGTTTTCTTGTCCTGTGTTGGCGTGCCCGCTATGTTTGCTATGTGGCAGTAACACAGTAGCGTGAGTCCACTAAAGCCGGCCTTTTTTGTTGGGGCTTTAAAACCTCCGCCATGTGGGGTTGTTTTTCGTGTTATGTGTTCAACCCCGGCTCATGCAATGGGAGATCTAAGGAGTTTTCGTACTGGTAGGGCCATCGACGTGTTACTGACCACATCTCTAATCACGTCTGATGTGGTGAGACAAATCACAAGCATGAGAGAAAGTTAAGGCCACGGTAGCATAGAAGATTAGCATTTCATGCAGGTCGTTTTGGATGCCAGCTAAGTTGAAAATAATGTCAGCCAGTATAATTGCCAGTAAGGTGAAAATAATGTCAGCCAGTATAATTTCCAGTAAGGTGAAAATAATGTCAGCTAGTAAATGTGCCAGTAAGGTGAAAATAATGTCAGCCAGTATAATTGCCAGTAAGGTGAAAATAATGTCATCCATTATAATTGCCAGTAAGGTGAAAATAATGTCATCCAGTATAATTGCCAGTAAGGTGAAAATAATGTCATCCAGTATAATTGCCAGTAAGGTGAAAATAATGTCAGCTAGTATAATTGCCAGTAAGGTGAAAATAATGTCAGCCAGTGTAATTTCCAGTAAGGTGAAAATAATGTCAGCTAGTATAATTTCCAGTAAGGTGAAAATAATGTCAGCCAGTAAATGTGCCAGTAAGGTGAAAATAATGTCAGCCAGTATAATTGCCAGTAAGGTGAAAATAATGTCAGCTAGTTAATTGCCAGTAGGGTGAAAATAATGTCAGCTAGTTAATTGCCAGTAAGGTGAAAATAATGTCAGCTAGTTAATTGCCAGTAGGGTGAAAATAATGTCAGCCAGTATAATTGCCAGTAAGGTGAAAATAATGTCAGCTAGTAAATGTGCCAGTAAGGTGAAAATAATGTCAGCTAGTTAATTGCCAGTAGGGTGAAAATAATGTCAGCCAGTATAATTTCCAGTAAGGTGAAAATAATGTCATCCAGTATAATTGCCAGTAAGGTGAAAATAATGTCATCCAGTATAATTGCCAGTAAGGTGAAAATAATGTCAGCTAGTATAATTGCCAGTAAGGTGAAAATAATGTCAGCTAGTAAATGTGCCAGTAAGGTGAAAATAATGTCAGCCAGTATAATTTCCAGTAAGGTGAAAATAATGTCAGCCAGTATAATTTCCAGTAAGGTGAAAATAATGTCAGCCAGTATAATTGCCAGTAAGGTGAAAATAATGTCAGCCAGTAAAAGTGTCAAAAAGGTGAAAATAGTTTCAGCCAGTAAAAGTGTCAGAAAGATGAAAATAATGTCAGTAAATGTGTCAGAAAGATGAACGTAGTGTCAGCAAACTGAAAATAATGTCGGTCAGTAAAAGTTTTAGAAAGGTAAAAATAGTGTCAGCAAGGTGAAAATAGTGTCAACAAGTCAGAAAGGTGAAAATAGTGTTAGCAAGATCAAAATAATGTCATCCAGTAAAAGTGTCAGAAAGGTGAAAATAGTGTCAGCGAGGTGAAAATAGTGTCAGCCAGTAAAAGTGTGAAAAGGTGAAAATAATGTCAGCCAATAAAAGTGTGAGAAAGGTGAAAATAGTGTCAGCAAGGTGAGAATCGTGTCAGCCAGTAAAAGAATTAGCAAGGTGAAAATAGTGTTAGCCAGTCACGTAGCACCGAGAGTGGCAATAAGGGACAGCAGGTGAGACAGCGACGTCCGTGCAACTGATAATTGAGAACGTATGCCCAAGTAATGTGATAATCTATATATATATATATATATATATATATATATACTCGAAATGAGTCTGTGGTGCGGGTTAAACCCACTGGGTGCTTCATTGCAAAGATTAAGGAACGCCGTGTACACAATTAGAGTGGCGTGTGATTTCATGGCTTTCAGCATGAGAATGGAGGTGAAGGCTGCACTACTCTCCAGCCGTCGGGACTTCCCGACAGCCGGAAAGTAGTACAGAACGCCATGTTGCGTTTGTGACAGTTCATAAATACACAGATATTGGTTTGCACTCATAGAATTAGGGGTAGGGATTAGAGACTAGAGGACGCACTATTCAACATAAATATTGAAAGCTATAGTTACCGACCGGGACTCGAACCTGTCACCTCCAAATGACAACAGCGTCTCGCTGCACGAACAAGTGTACTTCGATGCATGACCAACCAGACACTCCATTGGTCATGCGTCGAAGTACACTTGTTTCGGATGTGACAGGTTCGAATCTCGGTCGGTAACTATAACTTTCAATGTTTATGTTGTCTAGTGCGTACTCCGGTCTTTACTTCTGTCTTCTATGTCTATGAGTGCCAAAGAATACCTGACTGCCTTAAGGGTTGTCCAGTTGATACTTATGTGTTTGCGATAGACTGGCAAATCATCTTACGTAAAATAGAAAGGGGTGGTTTCCACATGGACCGACTTGCATCGCTCGACATGGCAAAGGTCATGAGAATATTATGGAATATCTGTCCAGGACTGGCGGGCATGTGAGGAAATCAACATGTGAGCAACATGTAGTGAACAATCTCATCATCACATCTCATCGTGTTCCTCTTGCACCTTGCGGTGTCGAAGTAAGGCATAAACAGCGGGAGTGCCCGTTTATGGGCTTCATATATCGAGATTGTCATGGAGACGCGTAGACAATAATACTGCACATGCAGAAATGGACAAGAGGACATTGACGAACTGCAGTTTGCCGGAGGGATTCGCCCATACCCGTGTTGGAGATCATTTGCAGCAAACCATCACTGTGGATATGCCACCTGGTTGATTAATTGATTGTGGTATATTAATACGCCGTTAGCTAAGCTAAAATGCCCCTCCCTTATTTCCCCAGCAACCATCGCTTTGGACCCTTGTTACTTCCTGCCAGGATCTGTGTACGCCAACGGTAAATGTTTTCTGCTTCTTCCAGATCCTGGGATCTTCGTGACTGCCAAGGTTGTTCATATTTTACATTCTGTTGTATGTTTGTCTTGTCTGTTTACCGAAATGTCATGCAACTCACATGTCAATTACAGTGACGGAAGGCATGGTTGCTACAAGACAAGGGAGGGGTCGACTAGCACTAAGATGGCCACAGGGTATTGCAGACACCGCGGACATGAGAGTGCTCAAGGCAGGGGAGCTGGCGAGAGATCGAGACACTTGTCGATGCGCCGTGATGAGAGCGGCATTCTGCAATGGACCTGCTGCGTGACGATGATCTAGTAGATCTTAATATACCACAAGCTGCATCAACTAGCGCAGTATTTGCACTGAAAGTCAACTTAATTACTTTACATAACACTGTTTAAATTTGAAGATGTGACTTTCTGCTTTCGTTCAGAAAGCAATGGCAAACTACTGAACGTAAACTTGCCCAGGAATAACAAACAGCCCCCCCCCCCCCCCCCCCCCCCAAAAAAAAATGCGGGAGTTGACTGCGACTTAATCTCAGTTGAGTTGAACTAATATCACAGTACTCGGGGCATTTCCATACGTGTTCCGTTCACATCTTCAACAACCAGCGAAGAGTCCCAATACAAATAATACTATAAATAATAATATAATAAATAATGTATCCTTTGAGAGTCCTTTTCACGGATGCTCAAAGTCGCCTAGATCCTCCATTCACTCCCTGCCGCTTCAGTCTCTCCAAGGTATGCATGATGATGTATCTGTTCTTCCACACACGATCACGGCGGACATTGCCAGGGCGTGCCGTATGTTACTTTAAATGTGTATAGTTCATGTTTGATTTTAATACTTTAAAGTTTAAATGATTTAAAGGCTTCATTGCACCGGGTTTGATCACATATGGCTCGGTCTCTTTCCGCAGAGCGGTCTGCCGAAAGCCTTGCACAAAGCACGAACTCCATAGCTCAAGCGACGACCCCAAGGTGTCTCCGGGAAAATTACACTCGAATGACGGAATCCAGAATCGAACCCACAACCTTCGGACCCCGAGGCGGGCGGCTTAACCACTTCACCAAGAAGACCTTAAGGTAATAAACAGCAGTCTCCGTGGCGAAGTAATCAAGCCGTTTGACTCGGGCTCAGAAAGTTTTGGGTTCGATTCCGGGCCGTACCCTTCGATTTGCGAGTGAAATTTTTCGGAGACTCTCGTGGATCGTCGCTAGAGCTACGGAGTTCGTGCTTTGTGCGACGCTATCCGCGCTGAGGAAAGAGACCGAGCCATATGGGATAAACTCGGTGCAATGAAGTCGACCCTGTCGACTTTTACAGGCAGTCTTCCGGGCCGCGGGGATTAATGCTCTTGGACTTAAACTTCCGGTGAGTTGCTGGCAGGGCGAGGGTTTTCAGCCCCTACACGGATTCGTTGTACTTCAACGTTGACTTGCCTTTCAGAAAGCAATGGCAAACTACTAGAAAATCAACATGGGGTTGGAGTTGATGGCCACGTCCTGCAAAGATTATTATCGTAATTAATGTACATACGACTTCAATGTTCAGATCTCGTAAATCTTAGAAGTATGGTGCTTCTTCTGGGTCCACAATATTCTAAGAATTGTTCTGTAGCATTAAAGTGATATCTGACGTCACACACTGATTAGTTACGCCAGAGAGATTGTGCCTGATCAGCCTGATACTGTCCGCTACTATGGTTTTTGGTTCGATTCCGGTCTCCATCATCAGGTTCAGGAGTACAGTTTTCTCTGAGATTTGTGGGCGTCTCTGGAGCTACGGAGGTCGTGCTTTGTTTAACGCTTTCGACAGGCCGGTCGGTGGAAATAGACCGAGTCGCATGGGAATAAACTCGGTGGCAATGAAGTCCATCCTCCCGGCTTGAAAGCCGACGGCTACCACTTAATTATGAATACTCTATTATGTAATGTCGAGATGAGCCAAGAACCACATGACAGCTGTCGGGACATTTCCATACGCACTCCGTCCTCATTTGCAACAGCCAGCGAAGAGTCCAAATTCTAATGGTGCAAATTGCAGTTTGATTATGTGTCTGTCTGACCTTTCCTCGGAGTACTGGACACTTTTTAAATTTTTAAAAAAAATATTGCATATCCTTTACAGGACATCGCTGTCAACACCAGCATCTTTCAGCTGTATGTTGATTTCTTGGCAAGATTACGCTCAGTAGTTTGCCATTGCTTTCTGAGCGGCCGGCTCACATACCCCGTAAGTTACCGATGCGATTTGAACCACTGCTGATTCTCCCCGTCATCACGTTACCGACGAGAGTATACGAGATTACGGAGAAAAGTCATAATCTCTAAGCCACGAAGCCGGCTACTGGACACTAAGAAGACTATATATGGAAGTCCCAGGACAGTACTACCGTAAGCCAGACAGATTATATTTTAATATAAAGAAGATGGAGATCAAGCATAACATCGGGAAAAAAAAACCCTACGAAGGTCAGATTGTGATGCAGATCATCAATTATTAGAAGCAGATCTGAAAGTAAAACTCAAAAAGCTTACCCGAGGACCAAGGCCACTTCGTTTTGATCTCACAAACATATCAGATGCATACAACATAGAGGTGAAGAGAAAGACTTCCAGGTCCCCAAAATGGCGGTTAGAAATTGAACCGTTAAGGCCTCTGGCGTGTTTATGCTTGTGGCTATGGTTAACCTCTTTACCTTTTTCCTCATGTTAGAATGGTAGTACATGGTTCCGTCGCTCTACTACTGAGTGAGTGCGTGGCGCGACTTTGAGCTGTGAAATTCGTGTGGAATGCGTTTACATGTGTCCGCTGTTGTTTGCACATTGAACTGCACGTTGGGAACAATGACCGGCTGTCGCTGAATTGACTGGTTTCCTTTTCGGTTTACGAGTGCATGTTTCAGGAGACTCCTGGGAGACGTCGCTGCAGATACGGAGTTCGTGCTTTGTGCGGCGATTTCGACGGGTCGCCCTGCGAAAAAAGATCGAGCCATGTGGGATAAAACTCGGGTCAGTGAATTCTTTCTGGTGACTGCCGATTTCATCGACGATGAATTGTATTTTTCGTGGAGGACTTTTGTGTTGGCATTCTGGCGGCGGCATTATGCACAGTGTATCTGTTCGAGGTGTTCGCTTGCCGAGACTCCTGTCTTTTCCACTTTTCAGGCAGGTAGATAGACAGACTGGGAGAAATATCTTTAAAATGTGGCAGTACACTGTGTTTGAGAAACATCAACACTAAATGTAACATTATATGCACTCCCTATATGCAACACTATATGCAACACTATATGCAACACTATATGCAACACTATATGCAACACTATATGCACCCCTATATGCAACACTATATGCACCCATATATGCAACACTATACGCACCCCTATATGCAACACTATATGCACCCCTATATGCAAAACTATATGCAACGCTATATGCACCCCTATATGCAACACTATATGCATCACTATATGCAACACTATATGCAACACTATATGCACCCCTATATGCAACACTATATGCACCCTATATGCAACACTATATGCACCCCTATACGCAACACTATATGCACCCCTATTTGCAACATTATATGCACTCCTATATGCAACACTATATGCACCCCTATATGCAACACTATATGCAACAATATATGCAACACTATATGCAACACTATATGCACCCCTATATGCAAGACTATATGCACCCCTATATGCAACACTATATGCACCCCTATATGCAACACTATATGCACCCCTATATGCAACACTATATGCAACACTATATGCAACACTATATGCACCCCTATATGCAACCCTATATGCAACGCTACATACAACACTATATGCAACACTATATGCAACACTATATGCACCCCTATATGCAACACTATATACAACACTACATACAACACTATATGCATAACTATATACAATATTATATGCAACACCATATGCAACACTATATGCAATGTTATATGCAACAATATATGCAACACTGTATGCACACTATATGCAACCCGATATGCAACACTATATGCATTACTATATATAACACTATATGCAACACTATATGCATCACAATATGCAATACTATATGCAACATTATATACAACACTATATGCAACACTATATGCAACACTATGTACAATAGTATATGTAAAAGTATATACAACATTATGTACAAAACTATATGCAACCCTATTTGCAACACTATATGTAACATTATATGCAACACTATATGCAACACTACATGCAACACTATATGCAACAATATATACAAGAAGTATATTCAACACTATAAGCAAATATAGTTTCCACATCTGTAAGACGAGGCAGGCCCCGCAGTAAGTGACTGCGTTTTAAGCCTGTGCCGCCTATCCTCAGTTTGTTGGATCAGATTGCGCTCAAAGAGCACCAGTCCGTTTCGCACATCTCTTCTCCAGGAACATCTGTCTGGTGCAACTCTTTCTTACGTGTCTGAATCTATGCCAAGAGTTTTCATGTCTTGTTTACACACATCCCTATATCGCATATGGGGTCTTCCGGTTGGCCTCTTTCCTGTGGCTAGTTCTCCGTATAGGAGATCATTGTGAATACGTTCATCCTCCATTCGAGATACACGGCCCAGCCACCAGAGGCGTCTCTGCTTGAGGAGAGAGTGCACTGTGGTAATATCCGCTCATTCAAGCACGTGTTTGTTATGTGGTCTTTCCACGGTATACCCATGATGCGTCTCAGACCCATAGAGTAGTGTGCTAACAACACAAGCTTTATATACTTGAAGCTTTGTAAACTCTATTAGCCTATTAGTTAGCCTGGAAAGTGTTGTGGCTGCCTTCCCAATGCGTCTGTCGATTTCTGCTTCTAATGAAAGATTATCTGATATTGTCAACCCCCAAAACGGAAAATCATGGGCAACCTTCAATTCGTGATTAGACATTTTGATTGATGAAGGCGCATCAGCATCTTGTTCCATCACCTGTGTTTTATTTAGGCTGATGGTGAGCCGAAAGTCTTTGCAGGCGGCCGCAAAACGATCTATGAGCCGTTAAAGATCTTCTGCTGCAAGAGTAGTAAGTGCTGCATTGTCTGCAAAAAGTAGTTCTCTTATGCATCTTGATCTTATTTTGGTCTATGACTTGAGTCTTGATGGGTTAAAAAGTTTGCCATCAGATCTTTTATGGAGGTATATGCCTTCAGTGGCAGTCCTAAATGCCTGTCTTAAGAGAACGGCGAAGAAGATATCAAAAAGTGTAGGGGCAAGCACGAAATCCTGCTTTATTCCACTGCTGATGCTGCATGACTGGCATGTTTAACCATCGAATAAAATGGTCCCCTGCATATTTTCGTGAAATGATTTCATACGACTTAGCAGGGTGGGTGGACATCCTATCTTCTCAAGGATCTTAAAAAGCTCATTTCTGCTCACGAGGTGAAAGGCCTTTGTGAGGTCGATGAAGGCAGTATATAATGGCTTCCTCTGTTCTCTGCACTTCTCTTGGAGCTGCCTGAGTGAGAAAATCATATAGATTGTGGACCTGTTGGGTCTAAATCCGCACTGCGATTCGGGGTAGATTTTCTCAGCAAGAATGTGTAATCTTTTTAGGATTACTTGAGCGAAAATCTTGCCTGTAATGCTGAGTAAGGAATAGTTGTTGCAGTCGCCTCTGTCACATTTGTTTTTATAAATGGTAACAATGTTTGCGTCCCTCATATCTTGTGGTACTGATTTTTCTTTCCAGCAGAGCTGAAGTATTGCATACAGTTCTGGGATGATTGTTTCTTTGCTACATTTTAAAATTTCAGGTGGAATACTATCTTTTCCTGATGCCTTGCCGGATTTTAGAGTGTCTAGTGCTTCGCTGATATCTGTAAGGAATGATTCGTTATCTAGAGCATGCATGGTGGACTGTTGTTCAATGGCTTCCAGAGCTTCTTCTCCGACAGTTTTCTCCACTGAGTATAGCTCTGAGCAGTGTTCTACCCAGCGATCCATTTGTTTTGTCGATCTTTTATGATTACCCCCTCAGTTGATCGTAAAGGGGCCATCTTATTCTTTGATGGACCGACAGCTTTGCTTGATGCCCTCGTACATTCCTCTTATATTTCCAGTGTCTGCAGAAGTTTGAATTTGAACAGAGAGCTGTAGCCAATACCTGTTCGCACATCTTCTTGCCATCTGTTGTACTATATTTCTGGCCGTTCGCAATGTCTACAATGTTTTGTCTGAAGGTGATGTTTTATACACTGAGAATGCATGTCTCTTTATCTCCAGGACTGGGATCATCTTTTCAGAGTGTGCTTCAAACCATTCGGTTGACTTAGTTTACTTCTTGTCAAATGTTGATAATGCTGTATTGTAGTTGGTGTCGCGCAAATGACTCCATCTCTCGGTGGCAGTTCCGTTTGTGGGGCCAGGCAGAGTCTCCGCTAGAGCCTTGGTGAATTTGTTGACTTTTTCTTTGATTTTGGGTGACGTTGGTGTCGATGTTTGGTCTTCCTTCTGTTCTGTTTCTTTAGATTCTCTTTAGCTTTAGCTTCACCTTGCTGGAGACGAGTGAGTGATCGATATCGCAGTCAGCACTATGATAGCTACGAGTCAGCTGTACATTGCGGAGATTGCTGCGTTTGGTGAGCATCAGGTCGAGTTGGTGCCAGTTCTTTGATCGGGGGTGCCTCCATGACACCTTGTGTTGAGGTTTCGTGTCAAAAAAGGTGTTGATCACGCACAGATTATGATGACTGTAGAATTCCAAGAGACGTTGTCCATTGTCATTGATCTTCCCAACGCCAAACTGTCCTAGACATAAAGGCCAAGAATTGTGGTCGGAGCCAACTCTGGCGTTGAAATCCCCAAGTATAAAAAGATGTTGTTTCTCTGGTGTTTCACTGACCACTTTGATAAGGTAGTCATAAAACTTATCTTGAGATTCTGATGCTGCAGTTAGTGTTGGGGCGTAAACGCTTATAATACTAACTGGGCCTGCCTCTATCTGGCGTTGGAGCTTCAGTATTCTTTCATTGCCATCACTTGGTGGTATGATGGGCTTAAGCAGCTTGTTTCTGATAGCGAAGCCAACTCCGTGCTTCCAGGTCTATCTGCACGGCTTGCCATGCCAGTAGAAAGTGAAGTCCCTCTTCATGATGTTTCCCAAATCTAGGAGCCTGATCTCTTGCAGGGCGACAATGTCTATCCTCTGTCTGTGTAGTTTTGCGGGTATCGACAATCTCATTTAGATCGTCTGAGATGTCAGGGGTCTTTATGGGTTCTTACGTTCCATGTTCCCAACTTTAAGGCCGGTTGTTGTTTTTATTTTTCTTGTTGCTAGGTGTACATGCGGTCCATGTGTCAGGATTTTGTCCCTAAGCTCCACACACCCTCAGGAGCAGATGAACCGTGGCGAGACAACACCTTATTGACTGGGGGATGCCCAGCTTAGGCGAGCGGTAGCTATCTAGTGAGATAATATGATCTCTCCCACTGACGGAAGCAACCCCTGCCATTAAGACGTATAACTGGTAACTGCTGCTTTCCCCGTTGTGTCACCGCTGTTACGCGGTGCTGAAGTGACCACTTCAGGACACAAGCCTGGACAATGGAATGCGGAGAATCAGCTGTTGCCCAGTAGCATGTTACCCCTCTACACGTGGCCGATGTTGACTAAGGGAATGGCAGTAGCCAATGCAGCTTGGCATCAGTGCCGTCGCATGAGTTGTCAGAACTATGTTGTTTACAACATGGAACTGCCTTAGGAACTCCATCTCTGGATCTGTCCTCAGGGTGTGCCCCGGAAGTTTTTCCCATATGATATACCCGAAAGGCAGCGGAGGTTTGAGATTTAAAGTTTCTTCTCTTAGAGGAGATACCAACCAAAGCTGACGAGCCTTCTCTGCCCGGGAATCAATAAGGAGGGAAGTCTTGGCAGTGACCATACTGATCGGATGACCGTAACTATTGTCTCTATTGAGAGATCTTCTGCCCACCGTCACTGACTTGAAACCATAACCAACAACTATACGTCGGCTGCTTCCAAGTCCAATCCACCACTGCAACACTGTATGTAACCTTATATGCACAACTATATGCAACACTATATACAACACTATGTACAACAATATATACAACACTGTATGCAACACTATATACACCACTACATGCAACAGTATATGTTAAAGTATATGCAACACTATATACAACAGTATATGCAACACTAAATACAAGGCTATATGCAACACTATATGTAACACTATATGCAACAATAAATGTAACACTATATACAACGCAACACTACATACAAAACTATATACACAACACTGTATATAACACTGTATACAGCACTATGTGCAACGCTATATGCAACACTATATACAACACTATATGTAAAAGTATATGCAGCGCTATGTGTGACACCGTATACAACACTATATGCAGCACGATATGATACGCTATGTGTAAGATGTATACTTTATCCACAGGACAAATGTGCACAAGGCAGACATGCCATTTTGGCAGAAATACGGTCTCAAGAGGAAAAAGAGGCTCTTCTCTCGATCGTGCCGCCAAGCATATGGGGTGAAGTTCATTTTGTTTAAAGATATCGAACAGTTCATAAATAAACACATACGCATTGTTTGGAGTTCACAGAAGTAGAAGAAAGAGGTAGAGAATAGAGGACTCACTAGACAACATAATAATTTAAAGCTTTAGTTACCGACTGGGATTCGAACCTGTCAGCATCAAACGGCAACAGTGCCTCTCTGCAGGAACAAGTGAACTTCGACACATGACCAACTAGACACCCCTGAAAAATGTGTCTTCAGTAGCCAAGTCTATCATCTACACCTGGCTAATGACACCTTTTTCAAAGGTGTCTAGTTGGTTATGTGCCGAAGTACATTTATTCCTGCAGCGAGGCGCTGTGGTCATTTGCAGGTGTCAGGTTTGAATCCCGGTCGGTTTCAATATGTATGTTGTCTAGTACTTGATTATACTTCTATAAGCTCCAAATAATACATATGTGTTTATTTATAAACAGTCTGCTACAGAGTTAATGTTTTGTCAAAAGTTGATGTTTCTTGGCTTGTCTACTTATTGTCCATGTTACCTCCAAACAGTGTTAATAACTAGTCAAATGGTGATGTTTCTTGGCTTGTCTACTTATTGTCCATGTTACCTCCAAACAGTGTTAATAACTTGTCAAAAGTTGATGTTTCTTGGCTTGTCTACTTATTGTCCATGTTACCTCCAAACAGTGTTAATAACTTGTCAAATGTTGATGTTTCTTGGCTTGTCTACTTATTGTCTATGTTACCTCCAAACAGTGTTAATAACTTGTCAAATGTAGATGTTTCTTGGCTTGTCTACTTATTGTCTATGTTACCTCCAAACAGTGTTAATAACTTGTCAAATGTTGATGTTTCTTGGCTTGTCTACTTATTGTCTATGTTAAATCCAAACAGTGTTAATAACTAGTCAAATGTTGATGTTTCCAAGCTTGCCTGCTAATTGTCCATGTTATCTTCACACAGTGTTTATGCCTTGTCCCATGTTGTTGTTACACAGCCTGTCTTCTAATTGTCCATAACTTTTGATGGTTCTCAGCATGTCTGCTTATTCTCTATCTCACCTTCACACAGCGTTAATACCTGGTCAAATGTTGATGTTCTCAACCTGTTTGCTTATTGTCCACATTACCTTAACACAGTGTTAATGTCTTATCAAATGTTGATGCTTCTTTGTCGATATAGTCTTCATCGGCCTGACAGACATAATCAAGGAAGGAGACTTTGTCTGGAATTCCGATGGCAAGCGTCTGAACAGATCATTGACTCCCTGGGAGATCACGTGCCTTCCGCCCGCGATCCCTGAATTTGGAGATTGTGTAATTCTGATGTCAAATGGGACACTTGCATGTATGGATTGTAATTGGCCCTACTTTATTGCTTGCCAGCTGGGTACGATATTTTCAAATTTATTCCCGATTTCAATGTCTCAAATAGAAGTAATTACATATTCACAGGTCCCCGAGAAGCTGAGGAAAGAAAGAATTGATGAAAGAAATGAAGGAAACAAGTCAAATATTTTCTTCTTCTGTTGTTGCCAATTATCCTCAAATACACGTAGACCACCAAAGAACTCATAAACAAAGGAGTTTAAAAGGCAACGGGTTCTACTTCCCTGCACCGGTTTTATACCATAGGGAACGGTCTCTTTCTGTCGGGGAAAACGTCGCACAAAGCGACCCCCGAGCAACGACCCCCGAGTCTCTGAGATAAATTGCACTCGTGACCCAAGCTACGTAGCATGGGATTGAACCCAGAGCCGGAGTAGGGCAGCATGGCTGAGTGGATAAAACCACGCGTCCTTAATCATCCGGTGTTCTGATGCCGAGGTAAGGGTTCAACCCTTACACCAGACTGGTGGACTAAAATGCTGACCTATAGTCATTGACTTGGAATTACAAATACCCCTGAAGTCGGAGTGAGGTCTCCTAATGGTGAGGGTCACTGTAAATAGGGAAGGCTAATCCACGCGAAACATTCAGTTCCGCGCTATTAGAAGTTGTGCGTATGGACTACGCTTGAGTTCAAAGCGAGTGGGTGAAAAAAAAAAAAGAAAGAAAGAAAGAAAAAAAGAAGAAAAATAAAAAAGAAGCCACAACCTTCGGAGCGCGAGGCAGGCAACGTAACAGCATGGCCACGGAGACTCTCGAACCACAACCAGCACATGTCGTGCAGTACTATCATTTGCTAACATTCGCAGCTCCTCCGCATACAGTTAACCTCTGTCTATAATTCGCGTCTTTTAGTGCTTGTTTGTCAATTTAGGTGCAGTTCTGAAGATTTTTACTCTTTTCTATGTGCTTGTTTATAACATCTAATGGAAGATGCCTTGAGGAGATTAGAACAAGAATCACCATGGCGAAGGTAGCCTTTTGCAAGATGAAAAACATACTGACCATAAAAAGATGTCAATTGCAATGAGAAAAAGAGCGTTGAGGTGCTACATAGAACTTGTTCTTTTGTATGAATGTGAAGCGTGGTCAATGAGCAAACAGGCTGAAAAACAGCTGATGGCTGTGGAAATGTGGTTTCTGAAGAAAATGCAAGAGTACCATGGACAGACAGAAAAAGATCAATGAACAAGTCCTTCAAGAAAGAAATGAAAATCGTAAACTGATTAGAGACATCAGACGTAGACAGTCTTTAGGTCATGTAATGAGAAGAGATGAATTTGAGAACTTGGTGACAACTGGCAAAGTCGAGGGGAAGAGACTAAGGGGAAATCCGAGAAGTAAATACCAGGATGGTTGGGCCACGTGGCATGGTCGAGACGGAGCTGATCCATGACTCTTTCGATCTAGCGAGATGGCGAAACATGACCACCCACTCTTATCGGCATGGCACATGATGATGATACTTTTACTTTTTCTTACACTTTTACAGATTCTTATACTTTTACTGATTGTTATTCTTATATTTATACTTATACTTTTACAGATGGTTATTCTTATATTTATACTTATACTTTTACAGATGGTTATTCTTATATTTATACTTATACTTTTACAGATTGTTATTCTTATATTTATACTTATACTTTTACAGATTGTTATTCTTATATTTATACTTATACTTTTACAGATTGTTATTCTTATATTTATACTTATACTTTTACAGATGGTTATTCTTATATTTATACTTATACTTTTACTGATTGTTATTCTTATATTTATACTTATACTTTTACAGATGGTTATTCTTATATTTATACTTATACTTTTACAGATTGTTATTCTTATATTTATACTTATACTTTTACAGATGGTTATTCTTATATTTATACTTATACTTTTACAGATGGTTATTCTTATATTTATACTTAAACTTTTACAGATGGTTATTCTTATATTTATACTTATACTTTTACAGATGGTTATTCTTATATTTATACTTATACTTTTACAGATGGTTATTCTTATATTTATAACTTATACTTTTACAGATGGTTATTCTTATATTTATACTTATACTTTTACAGATGGTTATTCTTATATTTATACTTATACTTTTACAGATGGTTATTCTTATATTTATACTTATACTTTTACAGATGGTTATTCTTATATTTATACTTATACTTTTACAGATGGTTATTCTTATATTTATACTTATACTTTTACTGATTGTTATTCTTATATTTATACTTATACTTTTACAGATGGTTATTCTTATATTTATACTTATACTTTTACAGATGGTTATTCTTATATTTATACTTATACTTTTACAGATGGTTATTCTTATATTTATACTTATACTTTTACAGATTGTTATTCTTATATTTATACTTATACTTTTACAGATTGTTATTCTTATATTTATACTTATACTTTTACAGATGGTTATTCTTATATTTATACTTATACTTTTACAGATGGTTATTCTTATATTTATACTTAAACTTTTACAGATGTTTATTCTTATATTATACTTATACTTTTACAGATTGTTATTCTTATATTTATACTTATACTTTTACTTATTCTTATATTTATACTTATACTTTTACTTATACATTTACTTATACTTATACTGATAGGGCATGACAGATAAGAAATGCGGAAGACAGGTAAGCCAAGGCAGTCATTCAATGAAACGAAGAGAACCTAGGAGATGAACCAGCAGCAGTTTATCCAAGTGTTCTATAAGAACGAAAGACAGAAAGTGCCAGAGAGCCATTGCAGTCAACCTTCGTTGTGGAGACGGCACTAAATTAAATGGCTGATAATTTTACATCATCATCATCATTATAATCATCTTCATCACCATCACCATCATCATTATCAGGTGTTTTGTTATGCGACGTGGGCTGTCTTGCCATTCCACAACTCTACATCTCTACAGTAAAGCATATGTTTAAACATATTTATCTTTATATCCCACGATACACCAATTCTCTCTCTCTCTCTCTCTCTCTCTCTCTCTCTCTCTCTCTCTCTCTCTCTCTATCTCTATCTCTCTCTCTCGCTCTCTCTCTACTCTCCCCATCCCCCAAACTCTCTCGATTTTACCGGTATAAAGACATGGCTAAGATGTTGCCAAGAGTGGCTAAGATATGGCCAAGACGTGGCCAATACCGATTAACCATGTTTGCGCCACGATTTATGTGTATCTTGACATCCTTATAACTATCTTGATAGCTAGCTTCGGCTGTTCGTGGTCTACATTCTTCTGTGTAGTCACATCTCTGTAAGGAACGATCTGTAATGTGCACACGGGCCGACGTAGTTTTTGGCTCTTGTCCACGAAGGCTAGGCATCAATCCACAACCCTGAGATCAACATCACTCACCATGCCGATGAACATGTACCATGCCGATAAGCATCATGCATTTCCTTTACAGGGCGTAGCAGTCAACCCCAGCATGTTTTCGCTGTCTGTTATCCCTGGGCAAGTTTACGTTCAGTAGTCTGCCATTGCTTTCTGGACGACCAGCACTCATACCATTGTATGAAAACCTACGCAAGGCGGTCTACTTCCAGAATGCCCGCAGGTGTGTTTCGAACGTGGTATGCGTGACTACAAATTGCATTCGTGACGCCTTCGTGACAGAGCCAGCTGCCGTGAGCCGTTAAGCATGTACCTTGCCGACAAACCATCTTACACGATAACCAGGTTCTTGCATCTGCCCTGTGTTCCCCACCGGGCGCAACTGCTCATACGCAGCAACTATTTACACCGTTTGTCTGATTTTCTGTGAACTGCCGAATCATGCCATTGTAGGCATCCATAAAGAAAGTATTCTGCCATCTCGGGGGGTCTAGAGATACAGGCATTGGTAGTATCTTTGGTAAGGTTGGCTGTCACACCCTTTCCAGAGCCCATTCACCACTGATCCGAGCCTGACATCCAGCTCACCCCTGTGACTACTAGTAGTTGTTAGCATGCGACAACGGCCACACCCCACACCCCCCCCCCTCTCTTTCCAGAGGACAACGGCTGTGACAGGCGGACAAAACCAGGCGAGCGTAACCGATTCGGTGTCAAACCAATCGGTGAACTAGGATATACCGACCCAGCATGTGAAACAGGATTCGGCAGACTGCACGGAAGAAATTGGTGATTCAAGACTGCGTTTACCTGCAAAGCGTTGTGGAACGTAATGAACACGACAAGGCACGTAGAGCGCCCTATTTATCCACTGCACCAGTCGTCTTGACTTGTCCTGCCACTGTGATTCAGATAGATAGATAGAGAGAGAGAGATAGAGAGAGAGATAGAGAGAGAGAGAGAGAGAGAGAGAGAGAGAGAGAGAGAGAGAGAGAGAGAGAGAGAGAGAGAGAGAGAGAGAGAGAGAGAGAGTTATCGACGAATTGCGCAACTCTTCCTCACTTTAATTCAGTTTCACCGCGCAAGTTATTCCAAATTCATCTGCTCCAAACTTTCAATCCCACTGGATGAAATGAATGGTCGTCATCATTCTTAATAGTAAGTAAGTGACACCTTGCCGTCTTTACAGACGAAAGTATGTGGATTAGAACTAGAGCTAGAATTCCATCGCAGAATCTCTGGGCATGGATTCAGAGAACCTGTGTTGCCCTTGCAGCATGATCCCTCTCTCGGTTTTCTCCAGAGGAAAGGATAACCAGTACATTCTTGATGGACAAACACCATTCTGCTATTTCTTTCCTTCTTTGCAGTGACCATACTAGTCGATGACTGTAGTATTGTCTCCACAAAAAGATCCGCTGCCTACCGTTGCTAAACGTCGAAATGATCAGAGGTTCATTGGTTTGTAAAACTCCGCAGCGTATTTGATTTTTTGTCTACGGGGTTACGGGTGCAATTTCTCAATCCCGCATAGCGCATTCGAAACACAGCTGTGGACGACTTGGAAGCAGAAGCAGACAGCTGGTTGTTATACAGTGGTATAAGTGCTGGTCGTTCAGAAATCTATAGTAAGCTACTTAACGTAAGCTACTTGCATAGCCTTTAAAGGACGCCGCAGCCAATCCAGCATTTTTTTTTGGCTGTTTGTGATTTCCGGGCAAAGCTTACATAATACGTAACGTAAACTTGCCAAGCAATCACAAACAGGGGTTGACTGCTGTAAAAGATATCCAACTTTAACTACTAGAATCGCAGTTGAACGCGCACCTTTACGTCACTCAGTTCCCCAGCTGAAAATACCGCAGCCTGGGAAAGATGTCAAAGTTAGAAAAACCTACCCACAAAATATGGGGTTTTGTAGTACGTATGTCTCTGGTCAACCAGGACATATCTTGGGAAATAAAAGCGGCCGGATGTAATACTTACTGACTACACTTCCCAGTGAGTGCCGATTGGACTATAGAAATATGGGTCTGGAATCATATGCCCAACTGTGTCTTAAGTAGTGTAAAGGGCCCTGTTTTACTCTTCTTCATGGTTCTGAGAGATCAGCGTGGCCTAGAGGTTTAACAGGCGATGCTAAAACTTCCTGTGCGCTGACGCTGAGGTAGCCGGTTAAACCGCTACATTGGCGAGTTGGGCTTAAACGTTGACATCTGGTTAAAAAAAAACAATGGAAAACTAAACAAAACTTATTTACATATCCTTTGCATGACGTCGCAATCAACCTCAATATGTTTTAGCTGTTTGTGATCTTTTGGCAAGTTTACGTTCAGTAGCTTGCCTTTGCTTTCTGAACGACCGGTACACATGCAGTTTTATAAAAAAAAAATCCATCGCAAGGCGATCTCCTGCTAAATCGCCCGCAGTTGTGTTTCGAACGCGGTTTGCAGGACCACGAACTGCATCCGTGAAACCTAAATAGCAAACAACAGAACGTACAATAATTTCGAAATTACAACTAGGGTTAATCTCAACGATCCGCAAGGACACGCAGCATTTGTAAATAATGACGTTTAACACACACACACACACACACACACACACACACACACACACACACACACACACACACACACACACACACACACACACACACACACACACCACACACACACACACACACACACACACACACACACACACACACACACACACACACACACACACACACACACACACACACACACACACACACACACACACACACACACACACACACACACACACACACACACACCACACACACACACACACACACACACACACACACACACACACACACACACACACACACACACACACACACACACACACACACACACACACACACACCACACACACACACACACACACACACACACACACACCACACACACACACACACACACACACACACACACACACACACACACACACACACACACACACACACACACACACACACACACACACACACACACACACACACACACACACACACACACACACACACACACACACACACACACACACACACACACACACACACACACACACACACACACACACAACACACACACACACACACACACACACACACACACACACACACACACACACACACACACACACACACACACACACACACACACACACACACACACACACACACACACACACACACACACACACACACACACACACACACACACACACACACACACACACACACACTGAGCCTTGTTCAATCAACAGCTGTTGGCAATCCATGCGATCTGTTTCTTCCCGGGGCCGAGTATCACAATGGCGGCTGTTTTCTGTACGTTGAGGACGGTTCTGGAGTTGATGGGCAGGTGAGAGACTCTTGGCAGAATTGTATCACTTTTAGTGACGAAGGGGAGTGGTGATGGTGGTAAAGGTAATAGTGATTATAGTAGTAGTAGTGACTGTAGTAATAGTGATTGTAAAAGCAGTAGTAGTAGTAGTAGTAGTAGTAGTAGTAGTAGTAGTAGTAGTAGTAGTAGCAGCAGCAGCAGCAGCAGCAGCAGCAACAGCACTGGTTGTAGTAATACTAGTAGGGATTGTAATGGTAGTGATGGTAGCAGTAGCAATAGTCGTATTAGTAGTGAAAGTAGTAGTAGTAATGATTGTAATTTAGTAATAGTAGTAGTAGTAGTATTAGTAGTAGTAGTGATGATGTTTCTAGTAGTAGCGGTAACGGTACTAGTGATAAAATTAGTAGTGATAGTAGTAGTAGTAGGTAGTAGTAGTAGGTAGTAGTAGTAGTAATAGTAGTATTACAGTAGTAGCAACAGTAGTGAATGTAGAAGTAGTAGTAGTAGTAGTGATAACATTAATAGTGATAGTAGTAGCAGAGTAGTAGTCATTATAGTAGTAGTGATAATAATAGAATTAGTGGTAGTAGTAGTAGTAGTAGTAGTAGTAGTAGTAGTAGTAGTAGTAGTAGTAGTAGTAGTAGTAGTAGTAATAGTACTTGTAGTAACAGTAGTAGCAGTAGTAGTAATAGTAGTAGTACTAGTTAATGTTGTTGTAGTTGCAGTAATAGTAGTAGTAGTGGCGATTGTTATAGTAGTAGTAGTAGTAGTAGTAGTAGTAGTAGTAGTAGTATTAGTAGTAGTAGTAGTAGTAGTAGTAGTAGTAGTAGTAGTAGTAGTAGTAGTAGTAGTAGTAGTAGTAGTAGTAGTAGTCGTTGTAGTAATGATTGTAGCAATAGTAGTGGTTTTTGTAGTTGTAGTGATTGTAATAGTATTAGATGACCAATCCCGTTATCCCACAATACACCAACGGCTTCGGGAGGAGGAGCGCAAATGGGAGGGTACAAGCCTTACCCAAGTGTAACGGAAATGCAGCCTAATGACTAAATGTCATGGCAAGTGCAGACCAGGCCCTAAGCCTTGGTTGGCAACAGGTCTAGGATGGAACCTCCAACAGGCGGACAGTTAGAGTATTGCATTGCTGATCTGGCAGCTACTGCAGCTTGCCTTGGTCCAGACGTATTGGTTTTGCTTTTCTCTGGAGTAAATTAGGCGCGCCGAGAAAGGGATCATGCTGCATGGGCAACACTGTCTCTACAATTCAGCCATGGCTTTGTGCTATGGAGAAGTGTAACTCCATTTTACAAACTATAGTTTAAGACAGCAAGATACCACCAGTCAATTATCTTTACCTTAATATCGCAATAGTCCATTGGGGATAACTTGCATTGATGTCGCCATTGATGTCTGTCTTCTATTGGAGGTATTTTGTGAGGAGAAGGGAGCCTTCCTCGTGGAGCCAAAATCAGACGAACTCATGAACTACATCAAGAAAATTTCTAACCGTTATACAGGTAAGGGTAATGACTGTTTGTATGGTCAAGAGTGAGGGTCTCCATTGTGTAATTGTTACGTTGCCTGTCACACTCTCCGAAGGTCGTGCGTTCGACTCCGGACTGCAAAATTCGGTTCGTGAATGCAGCTTTCTCGAAACTCCTGGAGATCGTCGGTGAAGCTACGAAGTTCGCTATAGTGCGACGCTTGAGGTGGCACTATGGGAAAGAGACCGACCTATTTGGGATAAAACCTGGTGCGATGAAATCGATCGTCTTAACTCTTAAACCCTTTTATTATGTTCAAGAATGTGGTAGAAAGACTCAGTGGGTGTGGAATAACATAACGTATGTGACATGTGGCGGGTGTATGACTCATGTAATTATATGTAAGCAACTAATATTGACCATCATCATTATACAACTCCAGCAAGCAAGTTAACTGATAAATTGCAGTAAGATAATATATCACAAGATGTGACCTCCCATTTGGACAGAAGGACGATATATGGACATACTATGATAATCGTGTTATGTGTTTTATTTCGTGGTAACTTCCGCAGTTTAAATACTCAGTGACTGAAAGTGTACATTAGAAAACCCCATTGAGAGATTTTTTTAGAGGTCCAAACAAATGAAAATCACACGGTGACAATTCAGGACTATAGGCTGGATGTTACAGAATTTCCCACTTCGTCCAAGCTAATGCTTCCTGCACAATCTTTGCAACACGTGGACGAGCATTACCGTGCAACAAAATCACATCGCGAGAAAGCATGCCGGGTCGTTTATTCTTGATGGCTTTTTGTAGCTTGTCTAGTGTTTGCAAGTAGTAAGTAGTGTTGATGTTGACACCAGGTTCTTTAAAGTCAATAGCCCTTCATGGTGAAAAAATACGCTCAGCATAGCCTTACTAGCGGAAACCTGTAACTCGAATTTATTGGCTTTTGGTGATCCAGCATGCTTCCATTGCATGCTCACTCTTTTGCTGCTGGGCTCAAAATGGTGACACCATGATTCATCGCCTGCCACTATGCGGAAGAGAAATGCATCACCCTCCACTCTGTAACGCAGCAAGTGGTTCAAACACCATCCCATGCGTTCCTCTTTTTGGTGGTCGGTCAACATCCGCGGTACCCACTGTGAACACACCTTCCGATATTGCAGTTTCTTACGAACGACCTTCTTAAAGTGTCCAAACTGACACATACAATTCTTTTGCTAGCGAACGTATGCTTCGACAACGGTTCATCTGTACTGTTGCGCCAATTTTGGCAATGGTTTTTTCTGTTGCAACAATATGCGCTTGACCCTGTCGTCGAAGATCTGTCGTGAACTGACGTCCTTTCCGAAACATTCGTGCCCATTCTGTCACTGTTGTCTTCTACACACATTTGTTACCGTACGCTGCCTGCATTCTTTGATGAATATCCACTGGTCGACATCCTTCAAATGAAAGAAACTGAATCACCGCACTTTGAGCTTCTTTGGACGGATTTTGGATCAACCTGGCCATTTTCTCAACGGTCAGAAATAGAACCTATGCATCATGTGACGATAAGCACGTATTCTTTTATTCATTGGTCAGTACTTATCACATGACTATGACATGATCATGTTCAACGCACGCAATTACGCGCGGTGAGGCACGAACGGATTTCAAATGAACGCCCCAAATAATATCCACTCCTTCCGGGTGTTCTCTAATATCCACTTCTCACACACCGAGCGTGTGAGACGTAAGATAGTGCATGATGGTGGAAATGACCACGTGTTCACATGCACCCACTGTGAACGGACATTTTCAGCGCGAATTGGCCAAATCAGTCACATTTGCTACCGCCATAGGTAAAAGTTATTATTCCTCTTTAAAGCACAAACTACCGTCTGTCAAGACGGCAAGGTGCCAATGGACTTCTTTCCCACGCGTATTCTAATATCCATTTATTCCTTCCCATGGGTATTCTAATATCCAATTCTTTCCCAGGTGCTCTCTAATATCTACTTATTTTCTATGTGCCGTCTAATATCTACTTATTTCCTAGGTGCCCTCTTATGTCTAATTCTTTGCCGCTGCCCTCTGACAACTAATTCTTTCCCAGGTGCTCTCTAATATCCACTTCTTTCCCATGTGCCCTCTAATATCTACTTCTTTCCTATGTGCTCTCTTATGTCTCATATGTCTAGTTCTTTCCCATGTGCCATCTAATAGCTACTTCTTTCCCAGGTGCTCTCTAATATCTATATCTTTCCCAGGTGCTCTCTAATATCTATATCTTTCCCAGGTGCTCTCTAATATCTATATCTTTCCCAGGTGCTCTCTAATATCTATATCTTTCCCAGGTGCTCTCTAATATCTATATCTTTCCCAGGTGCTCTCTAATATCTATATCTTTCCCAGGTGCCCTCTAATATCTGTATCTTTCCTAGGTGCTCTCTAATATCTATATCTTTCCCATGTGCCCTCTAATATCTACTTCTTTCCTATGTGCCCTCTTATGTCTCATATGTCTAGTTCTTTCCCATGTGCCATCTAATAGCTACTTCTCTCCCAGGTGCTCTCTAATATCTATATCTTTCCCAGGTGCTCTCTAATATCTATATCTTTCCCAGGTGCTCTCTAATATCTATATCTTTCCCAGGTGCTCTCTAATATCTATATCTTTCCCAGGTGCTCTCTAATGTCTATATCTTTCCCAGGTGCTCTCTAATATCTATATCTTTCCCAGGTGCTCTCTAATATCTATATCTTTCCCAGGTGCTCTCAAATATCTATATCTTTCCCAGGTACCCTCCAATATCTAATTCTTTCCCACGTGTATTTTAATATCTACTTCTTACCCGGATTCCTCTGATATCTACGTCTTCCCCAGTTATCCTCTAATATCTATTTTTTTCCAGGTGTCATCTAATATCTACTCCTTTCTCAGGTGTAATCTGTTAAAACTTGTTGAAACGTCCCCATATTTACTATTTTCAAACTTGCGGCAACGGCCAGCGTGGCCTTGCCATATGCTGTCAACGTGCACCGTAGGGTGTATTTTGCAACTGGGAGACGCAACCGGGTAGTGGCTTCATGCTTGCCTGTCGGTCTAATGACCATGGGTTTCATTCCACATAAAAAAGTTAGCTGCATATTATTTACAGGAACGTCCCAGTCAACCCCAGCATCTTTGGGCTATTTGTGATTTCTTGGCAAGTTTACGTTAAGTAGTTTGCCATTGTTTTCTGAACTACCGGCACTCATACTAGTTTGTTTGTTTGTAACCCCTTAGCCACAATTACCGGAGGATCAAGGCAGATTTTAATTGATTCAGTGCCGAAGGTTAATATATCGCCAAATGTGGCCTCCCATTAGGACAGAAGGACGATATATCGCCATACTAGGCCCATCATGTATCTGTTTTGTTTCATGGTATATTCCTCAATTTTAATGCTTACTTCACCTTCTTCTTCAGCTTTCCGAGCCATTGAGGTTCTTTGCTGCAAATACAATCCGTCTCCATTCGTCTCTCTGGTGGACCTTCTCTTGCCAGTCGTTGATTCCAAGTGCTTGTAGGTCTGTACATGTATTATCTCTCCACCGTCTTCTTGGTCTACCTCGGGGTCTACTGTCATTTATTTCCTGAGTGTAAGCGAGTTTTGTTTCCCTATTATCTTCCATTCTTTCTATATGACCCAGCCATTGTAGTCTATTAGCCTTCATGATACCAGTGATTAGCGGGGACTTAAACAGATCATAAATGTCTTTGTTACTTCTTCTTTTCCACTCTCCACTTTGTGTATCCCTAATGGGTCCAAAGATGCGTCTTAAAATTTTGTTCTCAAAGGTTTGTAACAAGGCTTCGTCTCCTTTCGTTGAACTCCAGGTTTCAGAGCCATACAGCACAACTGGTCTGATCAGTGTTTTGTATATTGTGATTTTGGTGTTACGAGATAGCGCCTTTGATTTTAGTAGATGTTGTAGTGCATAGTATATCTTATTTCCAGAGCTGATTCTAGTTTGTATTTCTTCCCTTATAATGTTGGAGCAGTTGAAGATTGTACCCAGGTATTTGTATGTTTCCGTTCTTTTAATGGTCATATTATCTATTTGTATGTGGCCAGAGTTTTTAGCCATTCCGTCTCTTGAAATTACCATATATTCTGTCTTATCTTGGTTGATAACCAGCCCCATCTGTTGGGCATTTTCCTTTAAGTGAGTCAACATTTCCAATGTCTTTTGTTCACTTTGCCCTATAATATCTATATCATCTGCACAACCAAGCAGCTTGGATGTTCCTCCAATATCACATTCCTCCTTTATCTTCCTTACAACTTTCTCTAGAGCCAGATTGAAGAGTAGCGGCGATAGTGCATCACCCTGTTTCAAGCCAGATGTTATTTGGAAGGGGTCTGATTTCCTGCCTTTATATGTTACTATATTATAAGTATCTTCCATGCATAGTCTGGTCATGTTGATTAACTTCCTTGGTATTCCAAATTCCTGCATAGCATTCCATAGACTATTCCTATGGACACTATCATAAGCCTTTTTAAAATCCACAAAAATGTTATGGAGATCTCTTTTATATTCCCAATGTTTCTCGGCTATTTGTCGTAAGATAAATATCTGATCTATTGTTGATCTGTTTTGTCTAAAACCCGCCTGGTAGTCACCTAATATGTCTTCTGAATATGGTTTTAGTCTATTTAGTAATACTGCGGATAGTATCTTATAGCTTGTGGACAGTAGTGATATTCCTCTATAATTTCCACATTGGAACTTGTCTCCTTTCTTAAAGATAGGTATCAATAATGACTCTTTCCAGTCATGGGGTAATTCTTCTGTCCTCCAGATTTTTATTATTAGTTCGTATAGATTTAGATGTAATGCATGGCCACCTGCCTTTATAAATTCAGCAGCAATTCCATCAGTCCCAGTTGCCTTATTGTTTTTAAGTCGTGTGATTACATATAGGATTTCTTCAAATGTAGGTTCTTCAATTTGTGGTTCGCATGTTAGAACCTCTTCCTGTGGGAAAATGTTACTTGGAGCTTCACAATTTAGTAATTCAATAAAATATTCTTTCCATGTGTTGCACATTTCCTCATTGGTATTTATCATATTCCCATTTTTGTCTTTTAAACCATATGTGTTTTGTTGGTGCCCTCGTTTCATTGACTTCAGTTCTTTAAAAAATTTTCTGGATTCATTTTTCTGGTGATTAGTTTCCATATCTTTGATTATATTACTCATATATTCTCGCTTCTGCTGAATGACTATTTTTGTAGCCTCTTTACATTCATTTCTATAATGCTCTTCCTTTTGGATGTTATTGATGTCATTTAACCATACATGTCTGGCATTCTTCTTCCTAATGACTGCTTCTTCACATTTTTGATTGAACCATCTGTTCTTTCTATGCGTGGTTAACACACCGAGACATTCTTCTGCGGTAGATTGAATTGTATTCTTGATGTTCAACCAAGTTTGGTCAACGCTTTCCTCCGAAGGGTTTTGCAGAGTTTCAAGTTTACATTTTATTTCATCTGTAAATTTCTCTTTGACTGTAATGTCTTGTAGTTTTTCTCTGTTATATGTTGGGTGTAATCTTTGTAATTTAGTATAGAAAGCTCTCTTAAGTTTTATTTTAAATTTTGCTCCAACGAGGAAGTGGTCACTGTGGCACTCAGCTCCTCTATAACTTCTGACTTGCTGTATGTTTGATGCATTTCTGTTGTTAATTAAAATGTGATCTATTTGATTATAGGTTCTCTTGTCACATGATTTCCAAGTTTGTTTGTGTATATCCTTTCTTTGTAGTCTGGTACTGCTAATCTGCAGTCCTTTGGCTTCTGCCAGGTTGATGACTCTCCATCCATTATCATTTGAAGTTGTATGTAGGCTTTCCATACAGGCCACTTTTTTATTAGTTTGCTCTCTACCTATTTTTGCATTGAAGTCTCCCAGCACAATCAGGATGTCCTGTTTGGGGGTTTCTTCTATGACATCTTCCAGATCATTATAAAAGTCTTCTTTAATATCATCTTCTTTCTCTTCAGTAGGTGCATGTACATTAATCATCGTTATATTTTTCCATTTACCTTTTATTCGTAATTTACTAATCCTGTCATTAAAAGCTTTAAAGTTTAAAACGTTCCCCCATAACTCTTTTTTGATGACAAATCCTGTTCCTAATTCATGTTTATTTTGGGTGTTTCCTCCATATATTATAATCATTCCATTTTGCTCTAAAGTACCCTCTCCTGGCCACCTTATTTCTTGAATTGCTGTTATATCCATTTGATATTCAACCAGCTCCCGGGTTAGTTCTTCGGCCGCTCCAGCTCGATATAGTGTCCGTACATTCCATGTTCCAAATCTCAAAAGTCCTTTAACGTTCCAAGGTCGTTGTCCAGATAAGTCAGTCCGATATCGAGGCTCATGTATTTGTTTCGTAACAAAGAAAGGTTTTTACAAAGGTGGGGATGTTAACCCCACGCTTCAACCCCCAACCTGGAGGACCAGGGTGTTTCTCTTTGTCTGTTCTCTACCCTTTGACCTGTCCGGCTTGGGAGGCCCTGCTGGTAGCTACGCTACCGCCGGCATAGCTCTCAGGGTCATTGAGAAACTCAAGCTCCCCCACCACGACAAGGTGGAAACACCATTGGGGGAGGCTTACTTCACCTACAGGGTGCCAATTCAATCAATCAATCATGTGCCATGCCGGAAAGCGTGGACGGTCATGACTCGCCATTTCACTCGATCACCAGTGTCGTGGATCAGCTCAGTGTTCCTGTCCCGTCCATGCCATGTGGCCAAGCCATCCAGGTATTTTCCTCTCGGTCTTCCTCTTGGTCTGTTCCCTTCGATCTTGCCAGTTGTCACCTAAGTTCTCCAATACATTTCTTCTCATAACATGTCGAAAATTTTTTGACTGTCTACGTCTAATCTCTCCAATCAGCTTACGATGTTCATTTGTCTCCTGTAGTACTTGGTCATTGGTTTTTCTGTCTGTCCATGGTATTCTTTGCATTTTCCTCAGAAACCACATTTCTGCAGCCATCAGATGGTTTTCAGCTTGACTGCTCATTGTCCAAGTTTCACATCCATACAAAAGAACAGGCTCTGTGTATCCCCTCAACACTCTTTTTCTCGTTTAAATTGACATCTTTTTATTGGTCAGAATGTTTTTCATCTTGCTAAAGGCTACTTTCGCCATGGCGATTCTTGTTCTAATCTCTTCAAGGCATCTCCCATCAGATGTTATGACTGTTCCAAGATAATTGTACCGATTCTCTTGTTGAAGAATATTTCCATTTACTTGTATATTACATTGTGGCACTTTTTTCTTCCTAGTAACGACCATAACCTGAGTCTTTTTACAATTTAATTCTAACCACAGTTGCTCACTGTGTACAACAACCGCATCTACTAATTGTTGCAGGTCCTGCGCATTGTCTGCAATTAATACTGTATCATCTGCATATCTAATGTTATTGATGTTTCGTCCTCCAATACTGATTCCATTTATATCCTCTACATTTCTGAAAATATTTTCACTGTACAGGGAAAAAAGATCTGGAGACATCACACATCCCTGCCTAACACCTCTCTTAATTGGCTGATACTGTCCCACTTCATTATCAATCCTTATTGCAGCTTGTTGTTTCCAATATATGTTTTTTATAAGTCTAATGTCTTTCCCATCAATTTGTAGATCTGCAAGCATATCCACCATGCTGACATGTCTAACGCTATCAAAAGACTTTGTATAGTCAATAAAGCAAAGATGTATATCCTTGTTTACTTCTAAAGCACGTTCAATAACTGTTCGCAGCATATACACAGCATTTACTGTACCCTTTCCTTCTACAAACCCGCATTGTTCTTCCCCTATTTCAGGTTGTAATTTCTTCCTCACTCTTTGCATGATAATTCTTAGCAAAATCTTTGTGATGTGACTCATTATACTAATTGTTCTATGTTGATCACATTCCAAGGTTCCTGATTTCTTTGGGATTGCAATAAATACAGAGGTACATAATTTAGGAGGTATATCTCCTGTATCATATAATGTGTTCAGCAATCTGGTGACTTGCCCTAGTCCAAATTCTTGTAAAGCTTTAATCATTTCTGTTGTGATGTTATCTGCACCGGGGGCCTTGCCAGCTTTCATATGCTTAAGAACATTTCGAACCTCCATCTCCAAAATTGGCGGTCCTTCATTATTAAATCTAATATCATACTGTTCGTCTCTGTTATCATCATAAAGGTGTTTCACATAATCTGTCCATACATGTAGAATCTGGTCTTTTTCTATTATGATTTTGCCATCTTTAGTTTTTAGACACCCTGTTAATGTACTTGTTCTTTTATTAGTAAGTTCCTGAATTCTTTTGTGCACTAATTTGGTATTTTGACTGTTGTGTTGGTTTTCAATTTCTAAGCACTTTTCCTCAAGCCATGCTTCTTTTGTCTCCTTACATAATATTCTGACTTGTCTGTGAATTTCTTCATATTTGACAGAATTATTTTTGTTGAGTCTTCTTGTTTCCATGAGGTGTAAAATTTCTTCAGTCATCCATTTCTTACGACCCACCTTCTTTAATTTTGGAATAGTTGTTTCTGCAGCCACATTGATTGAATTCTTCAACGTTTCCCATTGATCATCCACATCCTGGAATAGGATCTCTAGATTAGAAAATATTTCAAATATGTTCTGTACTTCTATGTTGAATTTGTTTTGTATTTCCTTGTCATTGCTCAATGTACACAAACATCATATTTAGTGTTTCCTATGCCAATTATGGTTGTACAAATACGCAACTAGTGCCGTATGCCCGTTCGCCCTTCAATAAATCAATTAATCAGGCGACGTCTCCACAACGGATTTCCAACATAGCCTATCTCTCGTCCTGGCTATAAATTCTGTCAGACAGCTTTTCGTCCAACTCTTGATGTTGTCTTACCACTTGTATTGTTGAAGTGCTACATAGAACCTATACTTTTGGATGGATGTGAAGCGTGGACAATAAGCACTCAAGCTGAAAAACATCTGATGGCTGTGGGAATGTGGTTTCTAAGGAAAATGCAAAGAATACCATGGACAGACAGAAAAACCAATGAACAAATGAAGACCGTAAACTGATTAGAGACAATGGACGTAGACAGTCAACATTTTGTGGGCATGTTATGAGAAGAAATGAATTGGAGAACTTGGTGACGACTGGCAAGATCGAAGGGAAGAGACCAAGGGGAAGACATAGAAATAAATACCTGGATGGCTTGGCCACATGGCATGGACGAGACAGGAACACGGAGCTGATCCACGACTCTGGTGATCGAGTGATATGGCAGTACATGACCGCCCTCGCTTTCCGACATGGCACATGATGGATGGATGGATGGATGGATGGATGGATGGATGTATCGTTGTCTACCTCTTACTCGCTTGCCTTCATCCCTACCCTTTAGCATTGTTTTTTAAGCGCTTTATGCTATATAACGTGGTCGAAATATTTCACTTGCCTATTTTCTTATTCCTTTTATTAACTCTCTTTTCATGTCCAGTTTGTCTACAATCTCTGTTTATGATTGTTTTTGGCTCCTGGTTTTGTTTCTGTTCCGCCATAATGCCTGTAAAAGTGTCCTTTGCTGACCATATTGTGAAGCTTCTTTGTGTTGCAGAGGGTCTCCGCGGTAAAGATTACCAAGTAAGGATCGGAGGGGTGGCCTTACAGCCCGGAAACTGGACATGGTTAACGTCTGGTGAAGAAATTAGCTTCCGGCCGTGGTCCAGTGGCGAGCCGAATGAACTGGACACTGAGACAGATATCGTGATGGTCAAGGGTGACAGCTGGAACTGGAATAATGTTCAGAGCCATGCTAACGAGGCATTCATATGTCAAAGGGGTAAGTTTCTGAGTGACGGCCTTATGGTGGGACGACCCAGCACGTTTTGTTAATATAAATTGTTAAATAAAACTGATATTTTAATTTTTGGATAGGGTGCTGTTTGGCCATCCCTGATCACGCTAGAATACAGACATGGAGACAGCTGTGTATGGAGGCATGCACAGTGAGACAGACAGACAGTCAGAGGGAGGGAGGGAGAGAGGGACGGAGGGGAAGAAAGGGAGTGATGGACGGATGGACAACGGACAGACAGACAGACAGATAGATCGCAATACCGATCGTGGTACATAGCCCGTGGTGATATTGACAGATGCAAAATCAATACCCGAGGCACTCCAGTTTGGGAACTTCTCTACTGACCCTACATTTTAAACTATGCTGCCAGCGGAATGTCACCATCCAAGTAGATGCCTTCTTGCTGTGGGGAGCCCGGAAACAAGGGCAGCGAGAGAGCTGTAAGGAGCAACAGAAGAGCAACCTGGTGTATCTGAAACATGTTTTAAAAGGGGAATCTGTCAAATCAAACAGAAAGCCACAATCAGCTTAAGATGATTACCGATTTATGGGCCGACTGAAACAAATCATTATCATACTCCTCAAACGTAGAAAGAATCGATTACCCAGCCACATGTATGCTAAAGTCAAGATTGTCGAATCAGCCATGTGCACATGTGGATTGGCTCCGCAGACAGCAGATCACATAGTCCAAGACTATGGCACACTTTGAGACAGGGGAAGATAAACTTTATATCCACTGAGTGAATTAAAGAAAGACAGGGACATATGTTTATACAAGAGACAATATTTCAGATATAGACAATAGATTTCATGCGAACAAAAGAAATGAAGAAGAATAAGAAGAAGAAGAAGAAGAAGAAGAAGAAGAAGAAGAAGAAGAAGAAGAAGAAGAAGAAGAAGAAAAAGAGGACAACAGACAAACAGATAGACAGATTGATACATTTACGAGGTACATTATGAAACATACCGATGGAAATTAACGCATACTAGGGAAGTTTCTTTTCTGAAAATGATTCCTGGGGTTCATGTCTTCAGATGTGGGTGATCCATGTGAAGAAGATCTACCTGGAGGTGTCTTCATACAAGGATCTTGTTTCAAGTATTTTGACAAACGAATGTCCTGGCAATCTGCTAAGGTAAGTATTTTCTATTTCACCACTGTTAAATATATTGTTTCCATACAATGTAGCATAGAGCTATAAAACAATAAAAAGAAGGTTAAATACCTTGTTTGCATACTACTATGTAGCATATTGCTATAAAACAAAAACGAGGTCAAATACCTTATTACCTTACTATGTAGCATATTTCCATAAAACAACAAATACCTTGTTTCTATAATATGTAGCATACTGGAATTTTTCGTGTTCGCTCCTTGAAGTTTCACATTGCTGATTCTTCTTGTTCTCCTACGTCGGCACTCATACCTTTATGGTTGAAATAAAAGCACTTGCTAGTGTTAATTTCATGAATTCGCATAGTTTTTTGTGGAGTGAAGTTGACTTACGTTCAATGTTTAAGTCTAACATCACAATAGGGTGATCGCAATTCAGTTCAATTATGCGCGGCACCATGTTTATAAATGTTTGTAATATATAGATAATTTGAATAACGAAAACGTAAACAAAAGATTGCACGATTTATGGACTGACATATTTCGCTGCGTCTCGTCGGGTGCATACTGAATACACCACACAATACAAGGTATACACTAAAGTAATTATAATAGGAAAAAAAAAACAACAACCTACGAGCTGAAATATACAATACACATATTCACACAGTAAGCTGAATTAATTATTAATTAATATTTATGAATTATAATAATTAATCATCTATAGTTAATTGTTTATGCTTGTCCTCCTCTACGTTTCTGACCCATACAGTATTATTTATTTAACGTTTGAGTTGAATATCCTAATATTGCACTAATATCCATAGTTCGTTTGGTGTTCTATGTACACAGAATGCTTGTATAGATAAAGGCGGGTTTCTGGCTGAGCCAAAAACTAAACAGCTTTCTGATGCTCTGATCAACTACTACCTGCACGTGGTGGGTGAGTACTTCATGCATGTAACCGTTTCCTAAACGACCCTTTTCACACGCCTAAGGCAAGTTGGGCATATGGTGGTAAACCCGTATTTGTGTAGATTAAACGGCACTAAGTGGCTGATGTGGTCGGTGTCTCGTCTGTCGCCTTCGCTTCCCAAGAAATCACCTGGTACCCATTTTAGCCTGGGTCGACCCGTGAGCCAAGATCCATTTTCTGTTTAAAAATTTGAAACCGCCATGGTTAGGATCGAACCCAAGTACGGCAGGCGAGCGTCTTGCCATTACGCTACCACGATTCCCAAGATTTTAGTACCTTAAGTTAGTCTCCAGTTTCTCTGCCATGGGGATATATTGTGAATCGTGATCAAACTGCACTCGATGGACGATGAGCTCAAACTCACAACGTATGGCGGTTTTCAAGAACACATTTTGATACTCAGTGTTTTGAGGCGGCGCTGTGACAAATGGTTACCAACGCAATTTACAAACCTGCATGCCGCGTTCGTAACACAGATGCCGGTGATTTGCAAGCGCCGCCTTGCGCTGTTTTTCATATAATGGTATGAGTGCCGGTCGTTCAGAAAGCGCAAACTACTAAACGTAAACTTGCCAAGAAAAACAAACAGCCCAAAATGCCGGGGTTGCCTCTGATGTCCTGTAAACTTTATGCAATTAAAATTTTTTAAGGTTTGGTTGGACCGGGTGAAGAAAACTCGTTACGAGTCATTTTTGAACGCATGACAAACAGACCCGCAAATAAGTGTTCTAGTTTGTACACCATCCTGCTCATGTTTTATAAATAAGTATCCGAAAAAGAGATTGATTGGAGAATTTAGACGTAGATAGTCAAGATGTTCTGGACATGTTATGAGGAGAAATGAACTTGAAAAGGTAGTGACAACTGGAAAGCTTGATGGGAAGAGAGCATGACGAATATAAAGGGATAAATAACTCGATGGTTTGGCAACATTGCATGGTGGGAACAAGAACGCAGACCTGATTCGACACTCTGGTGACCATGTGGGATGGGGAACCATGACCGCCCACGCCTGTCGGCAAGACACTTATTGATGATGATCCAAACATTGGAAGAAATAAATGCGTATTATCTTCGCAAAAACATATTTATTGATGAAGGTAAACGTTGTTTCACACATGGTTCTGCTGTAAAAATTTGAAGCCTTAACCTAATTTACACCACGGCATAATGCTATTAAAGCTACTGAACGTACTCTTGCCAAGAGATGACAAACAGCTATAAAAAATAGAAAAATAAAAAAGTTGGGGTTGACTGCGACGTCCTGTTAAGGATATTGTCATCAACCGATGTTTCAGGCATCACAGGATTACTTCTCTCGCACCACACAAGGAACTTGCAAGTCGTGTGAGAGGAAATGGATGATACATTTTATTGCCGTTGGCTCTTTACATTTACAAAACAGTCGCTATCAAATCACACACAAAGCCACAGAATTGCCTATCACTAGTTTCCTAACCCTATTGCTAATATATTGCTAATATCTATTTGGCTACAGAAAAAACCCTATCGACACTAAACGGTGCACTCGCTACGAAGTCAGTCCCCAGTCTGACTTTCCTACACGCGTCGCTACACAGCACGCGGAAGGACCTTGTACGTCCTTCGGCTTTTTGCGTGCCGTCACACTCAGCACGCGTATAGCAGCCGTTTCCTATTGAGTGGCAATCCACTTCTCTGTGGCTATCACGTAGGCGTGATTCTGTCGTGACCAGAGTGCTAACTATCTGGTCGACGCCTCCGTGTCTCATGAGAGAACTAGTTAATAGTCCCCCTTCCTATCACCTACCCTGCCCTCATCTCGGGGCACTGTGTTACCTCTAATCTACTTGAGGTTGACCACTCTTCCCGGTGGTCTTCTATCTTGAGGCAGACCTCAGATCCCTATCCTTCAGTCTTTGACACACACCCTCCCCTCTTGTGTTGCGTCATCAACTTTGACTCATTGGTTGTGACGCAAGAGGTTTCTAAAAAATTAGTGTATCTAATTTTTGTCAAAGACTGTTGATAACCTGGTTTTGGGTAACTGAATAGACTTCTACTGACTATAGTCACAATGTAGTATCACTTTACTTGGCTACTGGCAATCGCCACAAACTTGTTTGGTTGGCGTGAGCCCTCTTCTCAATCGCAATATTATATTAATTAGAGGTATGTCTGAACCGGACCGTTGTCTTATAAGACCTGCCCTCAAATAGTAAATTAACTCACTACCCATACAAAGTTGACTTTCTTAGGGTCAACACATGAATTGCTTCATGTCCCCCATATAATATTAAACAACCATTACACAAGCTGTGTGCGACAGGCTTTACCTATCTCGCTTCCGCGTGTAAAGTTATCTTTCACTGTTAAGTTAGAGTTTCGTTGTCTATTGTGTCCCCTGACCACAGAGTTATCTCCCTTTGATCTACCAAAAATGTATGTAATTTACATGTTTGTTTTCCTGGATGTTTGCGTGTTTGAATCTAACTAATAGTATAATCTAATTTCTAACCTATGTGTACTATCTATCATGTGTATGTAAGTTAGTTTTCAAGTGCCATAATTCGGTTAAATGTGGCCACAAACAAGTGTATCACACTAATTCGTGACTACGTTTCCGTCTTATGAGACTTAAAATACTTTCTCTAAGATCTACACTAAACTACACACAATACATTCAACACAGCACATTTTCAACATTGAAAGCAAACACTTGACGCAGACAACAATAAAAAGTCGCGTTGAGCGGCAGAAAAAATCCGCTGACTGATCTCACTCTCTCTTGTATAATTTACATCTGCTCTCACTTTCACACTTCTATCACAGATCTTTTACCCTCACTTTTGTCACACATCTTTTACCCTCACAATTATTTAAAAACCTTGGAGTGACACTGTACAAGTTTGGCTCAGTTTTACAAAGTTGAGCTTCATGACTGTGCGTAAATTGCTGCACGAGTCATGTATTTACAACATATTTACATATAGGAGAAAGGGTTTGATGGTTTGTCCCCTGGTATTATCAATAACTAAATTCTACTGAAATAATACTCTAAATAATGACATATTACTAATAGCTCTATAAATATGGATTTAATGTGTTACCTAGTGTCATCTAATTTAAGGGAAGTAATCTAACTATTTAAAATGAAATTGATGTGAGGTGAGTTATGTACCTTTCTGAAATGGGTAATGTGAAATGTAATAACTTATGTACCTTTCTAACATGGGTAATGTGAAATATTATAAATAATGTTTCTAAATGGAAAAAAAAATATATGATTGATATTTTTGCTGTAAATGGTATAAATGATGTATGTTTATATGTATAATATTTCTATCCTATCCGATGTAAACTAATTATAATACTAAATGATCACGTTTGTTAAATGAACTGGTTCTCAATGGACTCAAATGCACTGGTGAACTCACATGAGGTGAAACTAAATGAATTGTAACAAACTAAATGGTACTATTTTTATCTAAAGTTTGTATCCTAGTTTATTAAGTCTAAATTACTATTCTAATCTACTTTTAAGTTAAGAACGTTGGTGAATTAATGATTTATCTACCCTAATAATGAAAAATGAAAACTATTATATTTCCTAACTCTAAATGTATCTTAGAGTGATCTATCCTAACTATAATTTATCACTATATTAAAATGTTATAATACATATCACAATCAATTTATATATACATTGTATTCATTTACCCTAGGTTAGTTGTTGCCATAATGTTTAGAAATTGCTTTCATTGGCATGATATATATACATAATTGGCCTGGGTATATGAAATACATGGCACAGTCATACTTGGGTGCTATGGGTATTGCACTTGTAGAGTTCGCTGATGTCGTAGACAAGTATTTTCGTGTCTCTTCTTTATGTAATGTTCTGACACTGTTCTTCTATGCTTAAACAGATGGTTCACCGGCACACGTACGGAGCTTAGTATGTAATGAGCTGTCTTAGTTCACACGGTGATATACTTGTTTTCGAGGAACAGTTCTCATCTTCATGTCTACGGACATATGGTAGTTCACTGTTCTTAGTGCATGGTTCAGAACATAATGTCTATGTATTCGTAAAATATATCACATAGAATATTCTAATGTACTACTCTACCCTCTATTACTCTACATTCTCATGTGGAATCTCTGGTATTTCTACCTCAGATGGTCGACTAAGGGTATCAGCCAGAATGTTGTCCTTACCCTTAATATGCTCTATACTAAATGTATAATTTTGGAGTATTAACGACCACCTGTAAATACGGTCATTCCGATGGACACCACTTTGTATGACCGTGATAGGGGAGTTGTCAGTCTGGACAACGAAGTGAACACCCGCTAGAAATCGATGGAGCTTCCTCACCGCGTAGATGAAGCTTAGGGCCTCCAACTCTGATATGCTATATCTGGACTCAGCAGGTGTGATCTTGCGGCTCACGTAGCAAATCGGATGGAAGATGCCATCATAAAATTGGCCTAGTACTGCAGCGATGGAGATTCTGCTGGCATCTGTCCTAAGATAATAAACGAGCCTAGGATTAGGCAAGCGGAGGATTGGTACATTACTAAACAAGATTTTCAATTTTGACAATGCAGAAATTAATAATGCATCTTTGACATTTAATTTTACAGATGCTTTTAAAACATTGGAAAATACACTTGTAATTTCCGCTAAATTTGGTATGAATTTACTATAGTAATTTACTAACCCTAAAAGGCTTCTGACCTGCTTCTTTGTGGTAGGCATGGTCAGGTTCATAATTTTGGTAATAATTCTATTGTCAGTCTTAAGTTGACCTTGTGAAATGACATGGCCCAAAAAGTCAATTTCTTTTAGACCCAATTCAACTTTGCTCGGTTTGACCGTGAGACCGAAGAGTCGCAACCTATCAAAGACATGTCTTAGTTTCAGTAAGTGTGTTGTCCAGTCATCTGTATGGACACATATATCATCTATATAAGTCACTGTATTCGTCACTCCATGAAGTAGATCTCTAGTTAGGCGTACGAAAGTGGCAGGAGCGTTTCGAAGTCCGAAAGGAAGAAAACGCCACTCGTAAAGTCCTAAAGGTGTTGAAAAGGCAGTAAGGTGAATAGATTCAGTCTGCATAGGGACCTGCCAATATCCCTTAGTAAGATCTAATTTAGAAAAGATTTTGGAGGTGGACATGTCAAGGATAAGATCTTCGCAGGAAGGGATTGGTTCTGCGTCGATCTTAGTGACGTTGTTGAGCTTTCGATAGTCCACACACAGACGAATTGTGGAGTCTTTCTTCTTAACTAGGACGATTGGAAAGGAGTACTCAGATGTAGATTTCTGGATGATCCCACTAGCTTCTAAATTAAGAATTTCCTTATTTAGATTTTCTCTGTAGCTGAGTGGGATAGAGTACGGCCTGCATTTGATTGGCTTAGAGTCCGAAAGAAGAATGGAGTGCTCGATTCTGTCCGTCCTACCTGGAATGTCAGAAAATATGTCTTTATACTCCGTCACTAATTCTATTAATTGTCGTCGTTGACCGTCTGTTAGTCCCTGTTCTATACATATGCTATCTAATGTCGCTGTCTTGTCTACAATGGGAACAGGTAGTTCCATTCCGTCGACGTCTACCTGATTCAGTACGGTAGTGGTGCTAAGTGCGTATTCTGTATTCTCATTAAGTGTATGCATCTTGTCGGATTTGCCAGTCTCGCTAACTAGTGTAGTTGCGTTGTGTATGTCTGTCGTCTCATCACTAGGTGTGGGTGCATCTTGTTCGTCTGTTTCTACATCTGTCTCTTGTCGTGAAAAGTAAGGTTTCAACATGTTGACATGGAATATCTTTAAGTGTCCGTTTATCGATATTTCATAGTCAACATCTGAGATTTTTCGTACCACCTTGAATGGCCCTTGCCATGAGGTCAAACGTAAATTTCGTTTGTCTGGAAGTAACAAAAGTATGTCTTGATCTGGTTCAAGATCAATTGTTCTCGCACCTTTGTTGGCATAATGGCGGTAGATTTGACCCTTCCTCTCCAAAGCTGCCTTAGCTATAATACACGATTTCATGATTTTATCTCGTGTTTCTGTCACCATTTCATAAGGTGTTTTTGGGGTTGGAATTTCAATGGAATTAGTTATTACCTGATGGTAAATGGTTAGGGGTCCACGTGGGTTAGCCCCGTATACTAATTCAAACGGTGAGAAACCCGTGCTTGAATGGGGAATCTCCCGATAGGCGAACAGCACTGTTGGTAACAGTGTATCCCAGTCAGCTGGGTTCTCTGCTGTTACCTTAGCCAGCATGTGCTTAAGATCTCCGTTAATTTTCTCCACTATACCATTGCTGGCTGGATGGTATGCTGTAGTAAAATGCTGTTTAATCCCTAACATTTTTGTAAGGGCTTGCGTTGCAGCCGATATGAATTGAGTTTCACGATCGGATAGAATGGTCCGTGGAAATCCGAATCGTGAAAACAAGTGTAGAAATACATTGGCAACGTCTTTGGAGGTGATGTATTTCAAAGCTACTGCCTCAACCCACCTTGAACATAGGTCGACCATTGTTAATATGAAGCGATTTCCTTTGCTGGACACCTGATTCAGGGGTCCAACAATATCTACCGCCACACTCTCAAATGGCCTAGAAGCCAGTGTAGAAGGTTGTACTTCAGCTGTAGGATGTTTACCCTTACGTACTAATTGTTGACAGACATTACAAGAACGACAAAATAATTTTATATCATTGCAAAAACCGGGCCAATAGAAATGAGCCTGAATTCTGGCCCTTGTTTTGTCGTATGCAAGGTGACCAGCAAACGGTGACTCATGTGCAATCTTTAGCACAGTTAAGCGGTGTTGTACATGTAACACCGTTTGCTGAATCTCATGGTTACCCGTTGTATAATACCTAGTAAGAATACCATTATTAAGTCTAAAAAACCATGATGCGTTCTTGGTCAATTTGGCTTTTTCTTTCAATAATTTTAAATATGGAGACACACTAGGATCAGCTTTCTGCTGTTCTATGAATTTTTGTCTGTTGGTATCATCTGTGCCCGTTGGAGAAAGCAACAGTAGTCTCTCATCTTGTAGTGTGTCTTGATGTTTTATAGTGTCTGCTCTGGTTGTTGCATTAGCTGCATTTAGTTGTTCCCATGCAGCTATTTCCTCGCTAGTACATTGTTTCAGTTGGGGTAAGCAACCCAAAATTAAATCAGTACAAGGATTGTCAAGTATTGCACAAGTAAAGGTACCAGAAAGGAAAGGAGTGTTAATACGGGCTTTGGCCAAAGGGTAAATTTCAATGTTACCCGAAAATGTTCGGCATTTGACAGAGTCGCCTGTATAATCATCTGGACTCACCAGTTCCTTTCTAAGACCAATAAGGGTGCTGCCGCTGTCCAGCAAACATTGGCATGGTCTATTGTTGACCATTGCATTGTGGAACACCAAATTGCCTCTGGAGGCTAATGCTGCATTTACATTCTCAGTTGAGAATGGTACTGTATGTCCACATTCTAATTTTCCGTCTGCATGAAATTGGTGACATCGTTCACAACTGTCAAAACTCAACATATCGTTTACACAACACACATCTTCAGATTGGCTCACAGGTAAATCATTTTCAACCTCACACTCAGTCTCACTACCACTATCAGAAGATGTATCTATCAAAATAGCATTGTTAGCTTTCATACGTTGGCGGCCTAGGCACTTATTTGAATAATGGCCGTAGCTGGAACAAAAGAAGCATTTGATTGCACGCCTGTATGCAGATCTCTTGTCTTGTTGCTTCTTAATAACATTTTCAAGATGTGCTGGATAGTTAGGTGACTTATCACACATAGAATAAGTGTCATGCAAAAGTTGACAGTAAATACATTTCGACACTTTCCTATCTTTCTTGTCGACTCTATGAAATGGTTTTCTGTTACTCTGATAGTTTTTAGGTTGGTCCTTTACAAAAGAAACTATTTCAGAGTTGCTATCTGAAGTCTTAAAAATATCTCTATTAGAAGAAAATGATGCAGAGCCTTTCTTTTCGAATTGTTCTATGCTCTCAATATCTGACTGCTGCAGGAATTTTGCAAAAGGAGATGGTATAGTGGATATAACTTTATCCATGGCTATTAGGTTTTTCAGTCTATCAAAGTCTTTTCCTATGTTAGCTGCGTTAAGCCACCTATTCAGCACACTTTGGACATTTGAGACGTAGTCAATGAAAGTCTCACTAGGTTTAGGTTTTAAATTTGAGAACTGAACCTGATACCCAGGGGCATCAAGTAAAAAATGTTGCATTATCCTATCATGGATGTACTGATAGTTAGATCTAAGATCAGTTGGTATAGATTCTATTACGTTAAGGGGCTCCCCACTCAGGTTCTTCATATAAATCATAGCCCACATCTCTCTCGGAACTTGGTGGTATTTCTTCTTCTTCTTCTTCGTTCATCCGGAGTTTTTTTTCCGGATGTGATTGCGTTGTGCCTGTTTACAGCAGAGCTGCGTTCTTGCGCCGTTAGGCCGACACATCCGACTTCTGCGGGCATTTGTTGACCGGGTTAACCTTCCCGGGGGTTTCTTAGGACGTTTGACTCTCACTGTTGTGGTGTTATCCCCCATCCCAGCTGGTCCATATAGAACAGCCAAAGATCCTGGTCAGCCCTCAAGGGAAGGCAGGGGCAGACCATGGGCATTCCCCGCCATCCAAGGAGGCTTCCATACTTGCAGAGCCGATACATAGCGCTCTGGTACTGGGCTCACCCAAGGAATCGTCACGTCCTGCACATGGCTGCTTAGCCTCACTTCCGTATATTGGGCCTTCCGTTCACCATAGGCTGTTCTTCCGGAAACCAGAAGTATGCAGTCTGCAGATGACATCCACACAGTGAGCTTTCGATTCGGACTTTCCACGTAATGGATTTGCTATCCAAGCAATATTCCATTTCATGCCACTAGGACACTTTTCCACCTTTTATGAAGCCCACACAATGGGCTTTTGATTCGGACTTTCCACGTAATGGATTTGCTATCAAGCAATATTCCATTTCGTGCCACTAGGACACTTTTCCACCTTTTATGAAGCCCACACAGCGAGCTTTCGATTTGGACTTTCCACATAATGGATTTGCTATCCAAGCAATATTTCATTTCATGCCTCTGGGTCTTCATGCACCTTTAAATGTCAACCTGTATGTAGTTAAAGTAAGCTGCGGTCAACTTGAGCTTGTTGATATCTCCATAGAGCTTGTCCTCAAATGAAGCAGGTGTGGGCCAAAATATCTTTCTCTGTTCTGCATACGTTGGGCAATCCTGCAGCAAATGTTTTGCTGTCATTTTTCCAGTTCTACAATTACATTCATCAGTATCTCCTATCTTTAGTTTATTGAACAAGTGGTATTTCAGCCTGTTATGTCCTGTGCGGAGTCTGAAGATTGCTACTTGTTCTCTTCGGTCGAGTTTGTAATATGCATCATCCTTCTGATGGCCTGGATGCTCAGATTCCCATTTGGTTCTATAAGTGCTTTTTATCAACCTCTTTGCCTCATTATAGGTTATGTCTATGTCAGGCTGTGGTAGTCGTCCGCCCTCTTTTGCCAGTCTGTCAGCCTCTTCGTTTCCAGGTATACTGCAATGTGATGGGATCCACTGTATTACAACTTTTTTGGATTTCTGGCATAGACCATGGAGTGCTGCTCTTAGGTCAGTTAGTTCTGTGCTGTTATTGCTCTTGAGTATTGAGACAGCTGACTTTGCATCTGTGAAGATAGCTATTTGCTTCTCTTTATTTTCCTCCATCAGGAGCATTTCTGCTGCAGTTTTCAAAGCCTCTACCTCCGCTTTGAAGTTACTTGAAAATTTTCCAGTTGCCATTGAATGTGTTTTTTTCACTCCATTTTTTAAATTTAGGAGAATTCCTCCTCCTCCATTCTCTATTGAATTTTTGGCTGATCCATCTGTATATGCATGGGTCCAATTCCTGCTTGGGTAATGTTCTTTTATGTAGTTTAGGGTTATTTCTCTTCTTTCGGTTTCATGCTGAGTGTTCTTTTTCTCAATACCAGGAATGTTTTCTATCATCTCAGGCAGTTGCTGCTGTCTCCAAGCTGGGAAGTTGTGTGCATTGTGTATGGGCTTGACTGTTGATATGTTAAGTATAGGATCTGCCCTAATCCTTCGTTTTGCAGTTTCTACAAAGTTGCTACGCTTCAGTCTTCCCTTTCCAAAACCATTAAATCTGTTGTACATAGGGTGGTCTGTCAATCTTCTAAATTTTTCTGCTTGTTGCTGGGCTCTGCTATCTCTTCTATCCTGCATTGGTTGTAAACAAGTGATCTTTTCTAGTTCATTAATAGGCGTTGTCTTCAGGCTTCCAGTTATGATTCGCATTCCTTGGTTTTGGACTCTACTTATTTTGTTAAAGTTTGACTTAGCTGCTGTTGCCCAAGCTGCAATGCCATATTCCAGTACTGGCCTCACCCGTCCAGTATATAACTTCTTGAGAACTTTCTCATCTGCTCCCCACGTTGTACCAGCAAGCTTTTTCATGATTGCCATTCTCTGCCTTGCTCTTGTTCGATTTTTCTCAACCTGTGTCTTCCATGTCAGGCGACGATCAAAGGTGACTCCTAGATAGTTTGGATTTTCTTCATGGCGCAATATTTTTCCATTCAATACCAGCTTAGGTTGCTGAGTTTTATTTGAGAGGGAGAACACTGTGCATGTTGTTTTCTCCTCACTTATCTTCACTAGCCATGATTTTGACCAGTCCTCTAGCGCTAATAAGGCTTGCTGTATTCTGCTGTTAGCTGTACTAATATATTCTTCAGATGTCCATATGGCTAGGTCATCTGCAAAGGAGGATGTGTGTACTCTGGCTGGAAAATTTTCTGTGATGTCATTTATATATGCTAGGAATAATGTTGGTGAAAGAACTCCTCCTTGGGGGACACCTTGCTCCAGCAGCATCATTTTGCTTGTTTGTCCTTGTACTTTTGTCCTGGCAGTTCTGTTCTCAAGGTAGTGGCTGATCCATTTATACATTTTTCCACAAACATGCATGTTTTGCAGTTTTACTTTCAGTCCTTCCTTCCATACTTTATCAAATGCTTTTTCTAAATCTATCCAGACTGCTAGTGTGTGCTTTTTCTCTTGGAAGGCATCCTCTATTTCCTGAGCTATATAGGTTATTTGATCTTCAGTGGATCTGTATTTTCTGAATCCTGCTTGGTGTGGTGTTAAGAGTTTGTTTTCTTCCAGATGCCATGTTAGCCTGCCATTGATAATGCGTTCCATTAATTTTCCTACACAGCTCAGTAGACTGATAGGTCGATAGCCATTTGGTTCTTCCAGGTCTTTTCCTTTCTTTGGGACTGGTATTAGTATAGCTTCCTTCCATGCCTGTGGGACTATTCCTCTCTTCCAGCTGTTATTTAGGACTGCTAGTAGTTTCTTCTTTGCCTTGGTGCCTAGTCCTATTAGCATTTCATTTGTGATTCCATCCTTTCCTGGTGATTTCTTCTTTTTTAGGGTATTCATTGCCTGTTCCATTTCTTCCATTGTTAGATTTGCCATCATATATTCTGCTGCTGTCTCTGTATTTCTATGATGTGTCTGTTTGTCTTTGATTGCTTTCTTCTGTTCGGTTGTAATATCAATGTGGTTTGCATTTGCATAGTGTTCCATTAGTGCATTTGCAGCCTTTTTGCCTGTAAGCAAGGCATTTCCTTGTTTAATTGTTATTTGTTTGTTTCTAGGTCCTTCATTGTTCATGGCTTTCACTAGTTTCCATAGTTTGTTTCCATCCCTGTCAAAATTCAGGTTTTCTGTTTTTTCCCTCCAACAATCTCTTGTTGTTTGATTTACTGTTCTTTTATATTTTGCTGAGATGGCTTTGAGAGAGATGTTTGCTTCAATTGTTTGTTCTCTCTCTGCTGTCTTCCTGGCATCTTCAACTTTGTCCTCCAAACTTTGTAGTTCTTCAGTCCAGTATGGTTTGTAATTTTTCCTCGCTCCTCTTGGAATGGACTCAGTGGCTGCCTGTATTATCGCTCTGTTTAGACTTTCCACCATTTGCTTTATGTTGCCATATCGTGTATTTATGTTTTCACAATATTTGTCTGTTAGTATGGCAAATCTGTCCCAATCTGCTCGTTTGTAATTCCAGCAGGGCAAGGGCTTTTGCTCCTGTGGAACATACTCCATATTCATTTCAAGCTTGATTGGTCTGTGGTCACTACCTGCTAATTGGTCCAGCACATGGCGATCGATTTTGTGGAGGATGTCTCCTGTGCAGAAAGCTAAGTCTGGAGTAGAAGTGGTAAGCCATCTTCTGGAGTAGAAGCTCGGTGTGTCATCCGCTTTGTTGAGTAGATGGAGATTTGAGTCTATTTCCCAGTCCTCCAATTCATCTCCTCTTTTGTCAGTATCTGGGTATCCCCATCTTTCTGAACGGCTATTAAAGTCTCCGACAATAATGCAGTTTGTGTCAGTTATTTTCATGTTTGAGAGTGTAAGGTCCTTATCTGCTGGGCTATACAGATTGTAGATTCTTATTTTCACGTCCTTTATCATTATGTCAACACCTATAATTTCCGTTTGGTTGTCAGAGATCACAGATACTTCGCTGCAAGGTATTGTATTTCGTGTAAGTATTAGAACTCCTCCTTTGTGTCCTTCGCGGTCGAAACGTGTGGCCTGATATCCTCTGACTGAGAATTTGTGATTGGCGTTGAGGTGTGTCTCTTGAATGCATGCCACATCTATTCTATCTTTATGAAGACGATGTGTTAGGGAGTCTTTCTTCTTGTAAACTCCTTCGGCATTCCACTGTAGTATGTTGAGTGTCCGGGGTATTTGGTCAATAGCTCTTAACCTACTCCTCTGTGCCTTGACTCCACAGCACAGGGGAAGGTGACCACCAGTAGTCATGGGTGGACCCCCTCGAGGCAGGGGGCCCGGCACTATCACCGCCTGATGGGACTTCACAGGGATTAGCACCATATCGATTAATTTTGATTTGTGACATCATGAATTAAGTTACGTTGCACTGCTTTGTCAAGCCTGTGGCTCAATACATCCGATTTCGACAAGCATTTATTCGGGATGCTTTCCCTAGCCTTTGACTGTCCCCAGTCTACCTACAAGGCAGCAGGTTTCACGTTGCACTGCTTTGTCAAGCCTGTGGCTCAGTACATCCGATTTCGACAAGCATGTATTTGGGGTGCTTTCCCTAGCCTTTGACTGTCCCCAGTCTACCTACAAGGCAGCAGGTTTGTGTGTCTCTTCGTCTGGTCCCTCTCCCTTGACCTGTCCGACATGGGTGGCCCTACCAGTAGCTGTGCTACCGTCGGCATAGCTCTTGGGGTCATTGGGACGCACAAGCCCCTCTACCTCGTCACGGTGGACACACAGCAGAGGGGACTTTGGACATTTGAGACGTAGTCAATGAAAGTCTCACTAGGTTTAGGTTTTAAATTTGAGAACTGAACCTGATACCCAGGGGCATCAAGTAAAAAATGTTGCATTATCCTATCATGGATGTACTGATAGTTAGATCTAAGATCAGTTGGTATAGATTCTATTACGTTAAGGGGCTCCCCACTCAGGTTCTTCATATAAATCATAGCCCACATCTCTCTCGGAACTTGGTGGTATTTCTTCTTCTTCTTCTTCGTTCATCCGGAGTTTTTTTTTCGGATGTGATTGCGTTGTGCCTGTTTACAGCAGAGCTGCGTTCTTGCGCCGTTAGGCCGACACATCCGACTTCTGCGGGCATTTTTGACTCTCACTGTTGTGGTGTTATCCCCCATCCCAGCTGGTCCATATAGAACAGCCAAAGATCCTGGTCAGCCCTCAAGGGAAGGCAGGGGCAGACCATGGGCATTCCCCGCCATCCAAGGAGGCTTCCATACTTGCAGAGCCGATACATAGCGCTCTGGTACTGGGCTCACCCAAGGAATCGTCACGTCCTGCACATGGCTGCTTAGCCTCACTTCCGTATATTGGGCCTTCCGTTCACCATAGGCTGTTCTTCCGGAAACCAGAAGTATGCAGTCTGCAGATGACATCCACACAGTGAGCTTTCGATTCGGACTTTCCACGTAATGGATTTGCTATCCAAGCAATATTCCATTTCATGCCACTAGGACACTTTTCCACCTTTTATGAAGCCCACACAATGGGCTTTTGATTCGGACTTTCCACGTAATGGATTTGCTATCCAAGCAATATTCCATTTTGTGCCTCTAGGACACTTTTCCACCTTTTATGAAGCCCACACAGCGAGCTTTCGATTTGGACTTTCCACATAATGGATTTGCTATCCAAGCAATATTTCATTTCATGCCTCTGGGTCTTCATGCACCTTTAAATGTCAACCTGTATGTAGTTAAAGTAAGCTGCGGTCAACTTGAGCTTGTTGATATCTCCATAGAGCTTGTCCTCAAATGAAGCAGGTGTGGGCCAAAATATCTTTCTCTGTTCTGCATACGTTGGGCAATCCTGCAGCAAATGTTTTGCTGTCATTTTTCCAGTTCTACAATTACATTCATCAGTATCTCCTATCTTTAGTTTATTGAACAAGTGGTATTTCAGCCTGTTATGTCCTGTGCGGAGTCTGAAGATTGCTACTTGTTCTCTTCGGTCGAGTTTGTAATATGCATCATCCTTCTGATGGCCTGGATGCTCAGATTCCCATTTGGTTCTATAAGTGCTTTTTATCAACCTCTTTGCCTCATTATAGGTTATGTCTATGTCAGGCTGTGGTAGTCGTCCGCCCTCTTTTGCCAGTCTGTCAGCCTCTTCGTTTCCAGGTATACTGCAATGTGATGGGATCCACTGTATTACAACTTTTTTTGGATTTCTGGCATAGACCATGGAGTGCTGCTCTTAGGTCAGTTAGTTCTGTGCTGTTATTGCTCTTGAGTATTGAGACAGCTGACTTTGCATCTGTGAAGATAGCTATTTGCTTCTCTTTATTTTCCTCCATCAGGAGCATTTCTGCTGCAGTTTTCAAAGCCTCTACCTCCGCTTTGAAGTTACTTGAAAATTTTCCAGTTGCCATTGAATGTGTTTTTTGCACTCCATTTTTTAAATTTAGGAGAATTCCTCCTCCTCCATTCTCTATTGAATTTTTGGCTGATCCATCTGTATATGCATGGGTCCAATTCCTGCTTGGGTAATGTTCTTTTATGTAGTTTAGGGTTATTTCTCTTCTTTCGGTTTCATGCTGAGTGTTCTTTTTCTCAATACCAGGAATGTTTTCTATCATCTCAGGCAGTTGCTGCTGTCTCCAAGCTGGGAAGTTGTGTGCATTGTGTATGGGCTTGACTGTTGATATGTTAAGTATAGGATCTGCCCTAATCCTTCGTTTTGCAGTTTCTACAAAGTTGCTACGCTTCAGTCTTCCCTTTCCAAAACCATTAAATCTGTTGTACATAGGGTGATCTGTCAATCTTCTAAATTTTTCTGCTTGTTGCTGGGCTCTGCTATCTCTTCTATCCTGCATTGGTTGTAAACAAGTGATCTTTTCTAGTTCATTAATAGGCGTTGTCTTCAGGCTTCCAGTTATGATTCGCATTCCTTGGTTTTGGACTCTACTTATTTTGTTAAAGTTTGACTTAGCTGCTGTTGCCCAAGCTGCAATGCCATATTCCAGTACTGGCCTCACCCGTCCAGTATATAACTTCTTGAGAACTTTCTCATCTGCTCCCCACGTTGTACCAGCAAGCTTTTTCATGATTGCCATTCTCTGCCTTGCTCTTGTTCGATTTTTCTCAACCTGTGTCTTCCATGTCAGGCGACGATCAAAGGTGACTCCTAGATATTTTGGATTTTCTTCATGGCGCAATATTTTTCCATTCAATACCAGCTTAGGTTGCTGAGTTTTATTTGAAAACACTGTAGGTTTTCCCTATTTTTTTAGAGAAAACCAGTCCTTGCTTGCTTCTTATTCTCTTACTGCCAATTTTTTTCCTTTCCTAGGCTAGGCTTCTAAAAGGGTGTGTGTACTTTAAATTTTC
>JACEFZ010026155.1:0-56954 GCA_014155875.1 Cepaea nemoralis | reverse complement strand
TGGGATTTTTTCTATTTCTGATTGAAAGAAGTAACTGAAACCCTCGCATGTTATAGATTTTGGTATTGCTGACTCCGAAGTGTGTTTCTTGTTGGTTAGCAAGTTAATAGCCTTCCATATATTTGTATTATTTGATTTATCTACAATTAAATTTTTGAAATGATCTCTCTTTATCCTACGAATTTCATATTTAACTTTATTTCTTAGTCTGCGGTAATTGATAAAATCTTTATTTTTGTGTTCTGTATCTCGTTCTCTCATGATTTCGAGAACTTCGCTAGTGACCCACGGGGACTTATGTTGATTCTTGACTCGAACTTCTTTGACTGGTACATGTTTATCAAATACATTGTAGTCTGTCTTTGTCCAGTAAGCTAGTGCATCATCCGGATCAGGAAGTTGGTAAACATGTTCAAGGGCTGCATTTTTTAAGTCGTCTAAAAATAAATTTTGGTTGAGAGCTTTAAAGTTTCTAAATTTGATGCTTAAATGTTTATTTTTAGGAGTTTTGAACCCAATTTTCGACCATGTACAACATATTGGTTAATGGTCACTAACTGCACTAACAGGAACAGAACATTCGGTAATATTAACTGGACAAGTAACATATATATGATCATGTGGTTGTTTCGGGATTTGAAATTTAAATATTGAGCACAACCCACTACTGGCAACGCCGATCGCATTCTGTTATGAACCTAAGGCCTATCCACGTCAATATGGAAGCACTATACTCGAGTTTCGCCCTCATTTGAGCTCGTCAGTAGTGCATATCCCTGACCGGATCCGGAAACAGTCCCGGATCACACGTGTGAAGCGGGTGTGTAACCACGCGGCACACACTGGCACACCAAATTATCACAACAGAACATCACAACGCTACCCATCGTAGGCTATGCTCAAGATTGCCCAATCGCCGCGACCGACGTCCGTCAATCGATGGGACCCGAACGATCAGGACTTCTCACTGGCAAGGAACACCAGGCCTCCTAAATCCAGTGAGCAATAATCAATTGATTATGTGGTTGTTTCGGGATTTGAAATTTAAATATTGAGCACAACCCACTACTGGCAACGCCGATCGCATTCTGGTATGAACCTAAGGCCTATCCACGTCAATATGGAAGCACTATACTCGAGTTTCGCCCTCATTTGAGCTCGTCAGTAGTGCATATCCCTGACCGGATCCGGAAACAGTCCCGGATCACGCGTGTAAAGCGGGTGTGTAACCACGCGGCACACACTGGACACACCAAATTATCACAACAGAACATCACAACGCTACCCATCGTAATTGCTCACTGGATTTAGGAGGCCTGGTGTTCCTTGCCAGTGAGAAGTCCTGATCGTTCGGGTCCCATCGATTGACGGACGTCGGTCGCGGCGATTGGGCAATCTTGAGCATAGCCTACGATGGGTAGCGTTGTGATGTTCTGTTGTGATAATTTGGTGTGTCCAGTGTGTGCCGCGTGGTTACACACCCGCTTCACACGCGTGATCCGGGACTGTTTCCGGATCCGGTCAGGGATATGCACTACTGACGAGCTCAAATGAGGGCGAAACTCGAGTATAGTGCTTCCATATTGACGTGGATAGGCCTTAGGTTCATAACAGAATGCGATCGGCGTTGCCAGTAGTGGGTTGTGCTCAATATTTAAATTTCAAATCCCGAAACAACCACATAATCAATTGATTATTGCTCACTGGATTTAGGAGGCCTGGTGTTCCTTGCCAGTGAGAAGTCCTAATCGTTCGGGTCCCATCGATTGACGGACGTCGGTCGCGGCGATTGGGCAATCTTGAGCATAGCCTACGATGGGTAGCGTTGTGATGTTCTGTTGTGATAATTTGGTGTGTCCAGTGTGTAGCCGCGTGGTTACACACCCGCATTCACACGCGTGATCCGGGACTGTTTCCGGATCCGGTCAGGGATATGCACTACTGACGAGCTCAAATGAGGGCGAAACTCGAGTATAGTGCTTCCATATTGACGTGGATAGGCCTTAGGTTCATAACAGAATGCGATCGGCGTTGCCAGTAGTGGGTTGTGCTCAATATTTAAATTTCAAATCCCGAAACAACCACATAATCAATTGATTATTGCTCACTGGATTTAGGAGGCCTGGTGTTCCTTGCCAGTGAGAAGTCCTGATCGTTCGGGTCCCATCGATTGACGGACGTCGGTCGCGGCGATTGGGCAATCTTGAGCATAGCCTACGATGGGTAGCGTTGTGATGTTCTGTTGTGATAATTTGGTGTGTCCAGTGTGTGCCGCGTGGTTACACACCCGCTTCACACGCGTGATCCGGGACTGTTTCCGGATCCGGTCAGGGATATGCACTACTGACGAGCTCAAATGAGGGCGAAACTCGAGTATAGTGCTTCCATATTGACGTGGATAGGCCTTAGGTTCATACCAGAATGCGATCGGCGTTGCCAGTAGTGGGTTGTGCTCAATATTTAAATTTCAAATCCCGAAACAACCACATAATCAATTGATTATTGCTCACTGGATTTAGGAGGCCTGGTGTTCCTTGCCAGTGAGAAGTCCTGATCGTTCGGGTCCCATCGATTGACGGACGTCGGTCGCGGCGATTGGGCAATCTTGAGCATAGCCTACGATGGGTAGCGTTGTGATGTTCTGTTGTGATAATTTGGTGTGTCCAGTGTGTGCCGCGTGGTTACACACCCGCTTCACACGCGTGATCCGGGACTGTTTCCGGATCCGGTCAGGGATATGCACTACTGACGAGCTCAAATGAGGGCGAAACTCGAGTATAGTGCTTCCATATTGACGTGGATAGGCCTTAGGTTCATACCAGAATGCGATCGGCGTTGCCAGTAGTGGGTTGTGCTCAATATTTAAATTTCAAATCCCGAAACAACCACATAATCAATTGATTATTGCTCACTGGATTTAGGAGGCCTGGTGTTCCTTGCCAGTGAGAAGTCCTGATCGTTCGGGTCCCATCGATTGACGGACGTCGGTCGCGGCGATTGGGCAATCTTGAGCATAGCCTACGATGGGTAGCGTTGTGATGTTCTGTTGTGATAATTTGGTGTGTCCAGTGTGTGCCGCGTGGTTACACACCCGCTTCACACGCGTGATCCGGGACTGTTTCCGGATCCGGTCAGGGATATGCACTACTGACGAGCTCAAATGAGGGCGAAACTCGAGTATAGTGCTTCCATATTGACGTGGATAGGCCTTAGGTTCATACCAGAATGCGATCGGCGTTGCCAGTAGTGGGTTGTGCTCAATATTTAAATTTCAAATCCCGAAACAACCACATAATCAATTGATTATTGCTCACTGGATTTAGGAGGCCTGGTGTTCCTTGCCAGTGAGAAGTCCTGATCGTTCGGGTCCCATCGATTGACGGACGTCGGTCGCGGCGATTGGGCAATCTTGAGCATAGCCTACGATGGGTAGCGTTGTGATGTTCTGTTGTGATAATTTGGTGTGTCCAGTGTGTGCCGCGTGGTTACACACCCGCTTCACACGCGTGATCCGGGACTGTTTCCGGATCCGGTCAGGGATATGCACTACTGACGAGCTCAAATGAGGGCGAAACTCGAGTATAGTGCTTCCATATTGACGTGGATAGGCCTTAGGTTCATACCAGAATGCGATCGGCGTTGCCAGTAGTGGGTTGTGCTCAATATTTAAATTTCAAATCCCGAAACAACCACATAATCAATTGATTATTGCTCACTGGATTTAGGAGGCCTGGTGTTCCTTGCCAGTGAGAAGTCCTGATCGTTCGGGTCCCATCGATTGACGGACGTCGGTCGCGGCGATTGGGCAATCTTGAGCATAGCCTACGATGGGTAGCGTTGTGATGTTCTGTTGTGATAATTTGGTGTGTCCAGTGTGTGCCGCGTGGTTACACACCCGCTTCACACGCGTGATCCGGGACTGTTTCCGGATCCGGTCAGGGATATGCACTACTGACGAGCTCAAATGAGGGCGAAACTCGAGTATAGTGCTTCCATATTGACGTGGATAGGCCTTAGGTTCATACCAGAATGCGATCGGCGTTGCCAGTAGTGGGTTGTGCTCAATATTTAAATTTCAAATCCCGAAACAACCACATAATCAATTGATTATTGCTCACTGGATTTAGGAGGCCTGGTGTTCCTTGCCAGTGAGAAGTCCTGATCGTTCGGGTCCCATCGATTGACGGACGTCGGTCGCGGCGATTGGGCAATCTTGAGCATAGCCTACGATGGGTAGCGTTGTGATGTTCTGTTGTGATAATTTGGTGTGTCCAGTGTGTGCCGCGTGGTTACACACCCGCTTCACACGCGTGATCCGGGACTGTTTCCGGATCCGGTCAGGGATATGCACTACTGACGAGCTCAAATGAGGGCGAAACTCGAGTATAGTGCTTCCATATTGACGTGGATAGGCCTTAGGTTCATACCAGAATGCGATCGGCGTTGCCAGTAGTGGGTTGTGCTCAATATTTAAATTTCAAATCCCGAAACAACCACATAATCAATTGATTATTGCTCACTGGATTTAGGAGGCCTGGTGTTCCTTGCCAGTGAGAAGTCCTGATCGTTCGGGTCCCATCGATTGACGGACGTCGGTCGCGGCGATTGGGCAATCTTGAGCATAGCCTACGATGGGTAGCGTTGTGATGTTCTGTTGTGATAATTTGGTGTGTCCAGTGTGTGCCGCGTGGTTACACACCCGCTTCACACGCGTGATGGGACGTTTGATGGTCAGGGATAATACTGACGAGTCCAATGAGGGCGAAACTCAGAATGCTTCCATGCGTGATAGGCTTAGGTCTACGAATGCATCGGCGTTGCCATATGGGTGTGCTCAATATTTAAATTTACCGAAACACCACAATCAATTATTATTGCATGGATTGGGGCCGGTGTTCCTTGCCAAGAAGTCCTGATCTCGGGTCCCATCATGACGAGTGGTGGCGATTGGAATTTAGCATAGCCTACGATGGGAGCGTTGTGATTTCGTTGTGATACTCGATTGACGAGTGGTCGCGGGTTACACCCTTACCCCCGATCGGGGGTTTGGATCCGGTGGTTGATACTGACGGTGTCCAAGTTGTGCGCGGTTCAACCGCTTCCACTCGTGGATAGGCCTTGGTTCCAGAATGCATGGCTTGACGAGAAATGAGGGCTCAATATTAAATTTCATCCAAATAACGATAGGCATTGGTTATACAAAACGGGTTCGGGGCCTGGTGTTCTTTGCTCAATCTTGATTTGTCCCGAAACAATCACATCATGTTGCCTTTGGGGAATTTGGAGCCTGGTGTTCCTTGCCAGGAGTGCTGTTCTTTTGGGTGCATCGTTGACGGCCCGTGGTGCCGGTGGATTCCCCATCTTCATACCCGTACCGGGACTTTTTCGGTTCTGTTGGGAATTACTGTCCAGTAATGGGGGGTAAACTCGAGTTTGCTTCCGTATCCGGGATGGCTTCGGTTCCGCAGGGATATCAATGACGAGCCAAAGAGGGCGAGCTCGAGTTAGTGTTCCATATTGACGTGGATAGGCCTTATTATAACAGAATGCGATCGGCGTTGCCAGTAGTGGGTTGTGCTCAATATTTAAATTTCAAATCCCGAAACAACCACATAATCAATTGATTATTGCTCACTGGATTTAGGAGGCCTGGTGTTCCTTGCCAGTAAGAAGTCCTGATCGTTCGGGTCCCATCGATTGACGGACGTCGGTCGCGGCGATTGGGCAATCTTGAGCATAGCCTACGATGGGTAGCGTTGTGATGTTCTGTTGTGATAATTTGGTGTGTCCAGTGTGTGCCGCGTGGTTACACACCCGCTTCACATGCGTGATCCGGGACTGCTTCCGGATCCGGTCAGGGATATGCACTACTGACGAGCTCAAATGAGGGCGAAACTCGAGTATAGTGCTTCCATATTGACGTGGATAGGCCTTAGGTTCATAACAGAATGCGATCGGCGTTGCCAGTAGTGGGTTGTGCTCAATATTTAAATTTCAAATCCCGAAACAACCACATAATCAATTGATTATTGCTCACTGGATTTAGGAGGCCTGGTGTTCCTTGCCAGTGAGAAGTCCTGATCGTTCGGGTCCCATCGATTGACGGACGTCGGTCGCGGCGATTGGGCAATCTTGAGCATAGCCTACGATGGGTAGCGTTGTGATGTTCTGTTGTGATAATTTGGTGTGTCCAGTGTGTGCCGCGTGGTTACACACCCGCTTCACACGCGTGATCCGGGACTGTTTCCGGATCCGGTCAGGGATATGCACTACTGACGAGCTCAAATGAGGGCGAAACTCGAGTATAGTGCTTCCATATTGACGTGGATAGGCCTTAGGTTCATAACAGAATGCGATCGGCGTTGCCAGTAGTGGGTTGTGCTCAATATTTAAATATATATGATCAATTTTAGTTGAGGAGGTGTCTGTAACTCTTGTGGGACGATTTATTAGTGGTTTGAAATTGTAAGATATAATGATATCTTCCCATGTCTGGTTGGATTTAGTAATATCTATGTTAAAGTCACCTAATATCATGACTTCTCTACCTGCTGTAAACACCCTATCCATCATTGTAGTGAAACAGTCATACCAACTATACCCAGCACAGGGATTTCGATATAGGTATCCAATGAGAAACGGTTGCTGGCTGACTGGCTTCACCTCTAACCAAACACATTCTATCTCTTCTATCTCGAGATCACTTCTACGGGAACAGTTGAGAGAATTTGAAATGTATACAGCAATACCTGTCTCTAATTTTTGATTTGCGTCTCTTCGAATTACTTTAAACCCCTTAAGAGAGATTTCAGAGTCGGTTATTTTGTCGTTGAGACGACTTTCTGTGATTCCAAACACATGGAACTGTTTGCACAGTATTACTGAAAGCTCAGGTAATTTATTGAGCAAATGATAGATGTTGAGATGACCTATATGTAGACCATCTTTGTTTAGCCACTGATCGTGATTGGCGAACATTACACAATGAAAAGATGATGTCGCTTGTGGTAGAAAAATTTCAGAGGTTTTGAAACTGTATTTAGTGGTAGTTACGACTATTAGAGGTGATAGGAAAATGTCTGTGATGGAGTGACATCATTAAAGCTTGGTGCAGAGCTGCAGGATTGTATTGCATTAGCTGTTGAAGTTGACAATTCCACTGATAAGAGTGTGGATTACCGTCCAATGAGGGACCACTGCTATGAGAGCTACTGGAAGTGCCTACATTGGAAGCAGGCATCGAGGGCACCGAAACATTGTTTATCGGTGTCCCCTTTGACATGCTAGGTGGAGACTGTTTTATGGGCAAGGGAGGAAACAATGCACCATAGTTAGCAACATTGGGATTGGAGCCTGGGTCGCTATTTACAGCCTTGTATTCCTGGGGAATAGGCAAGGGTGGTGTGGTCAGAGGTTGAGTGTTTTCTGAACACTGAGAGATGGCTACAGCCGGAGGTGAAGATCGGTTTACTCCTGTAACTGAAACTGGTTCTAATTGTTGTGTACGTTCAGGATTTTTTATGTTATTCGCTAGTATGCTAGTTCCTAGTTTTGAACAATGTAGTTGATCCTTATATAGTTTTTTCTTGGGAGCCCCGGACGGCGATGTGAAATACGGGGTATTATTAATGAAAGCATTGTTAGTTTCTTGACAAAATTTATGTAGAGTCAGATTGGCAGCATCGGCAGTGCGGCGCTGGAATCCATAACATGGCGGGATGATTGATGAAAAGAAAATAGATGATTTAGGAAATTTCTTGCGCAACAACACCTCTAATGTAGCGAGTTGTGAGGTGCTTATGATGTGATTGTTCATAATATTGTTGACACCAATATGGACTGTTGTTCTTCTAATTCTATCATTCACCTTGAATTTCCGCAGTGTAGAGGTCAGTCTATCAATGTCAGCTCCTGGTAGCGGGTAGATCGAGGTAGTTTCGCTGTCAGAAGATGACATGCGGTCACTATAGATTCCCTTGAGCAGAGAGTCTCCAATGACGACATGAGTTGCACTGTCATCCATTGTTATTTCACGCTGTTGACGCACCCGTTTGATTTCTTGCCACTGAACGCTGTCATCTTTCATGCGTTCTTGTTTATTATAGTCGTTACTTGTTTGGACTGGTTCTTGATGCTCAGAAGTGGTAGTGGCTGAGCTCTTTAACTTCTCGTCTGCTGCTGGAGAGTCTACACTTGAGGCCTGGGACCTATTGCTGACACGCACATTAATGGGGTAGATGGATGGTGCGCGTTCTACAGGTTTAGTAGTGTTGCAGCCTGTGGAAACTAACTGTATGTCATTTTGCGACGAAAATCCACTGGTCATACACACCTCTGCAGCACTATGAATACTTCCTGTTTGTGCACTTTTGTCAAATATTTGTGCACTCTTTAGTTTTAAGGCATGGATTGTTGTTTTAAAGGTGTCCTTCTCTTCTTTAAGGAGGCGGATTTCTTTTTGAAGGCGAGCGTTTTCTTCTTTAAACACGGCAATGATATTAGTTGTGTTGTTGGAAATAAAGTCTTTTAGCCTGTCCTCCAAAGCCTGGATGAGTTCACGACAGGCGTTGTGGTTGTGTGGTTCGGCTGAGGAAAGAGTGACTAAAGATGATGTGTTAGTCTCATCAGATTGGGCTACTGAACTGTGATGTTCGTCCAGCTTGAGCTTGGGATCAGTGTCTGCAGATTCACTAGACCATACTTGTGAAGTTGGCGTTGAAGAAATCCGACGTTTGGGTGGCGTGCTCGTCAAACTTTTCCCCGTCGTGTCTTTGTTTGTATTTTCATGGCGCTTGGATAAAGTAGAGTTCCGTAAGTTGGACGCCATATTAGTAATGTATGAAGCTCCACAGGCCGGGAGTACACACAAGTTCGCCGCCTTTCGGTAACGCGTGCTTGGCGACTAACCACGCGCTAGTCCCACATGGTTAAATCACACGTTGTCGTTAACCGATAATTGGTAGTTTTCAAAACTGAACGTTCTTATCTTACCTTACATTTCACAAAGAAATCAGCATTTCACTAAATAATAGTCACATAAACTTAATATATTAATTAATGAGAGTAAGAAAGAGGTGTCGACAGATCGACGGAGTTTTGTGGACGGAGTCTGGTGGTTTCTCTAGGACAATAATATTGGGTTAATAAAAATGTGGGTGTTGATTCCCCTCACTCCAGGGACGACACTAAAGTAAGAAGGATAACTTACGACACTGAGTCAGTTACAATCACGATGTGTGTGTCGTATTCTCCATCCAGCGGAGAGCCGCAGTGACTGCCTCCACTTCCATTCTTAAGCTGGATGTTGTGGTATCTTCTTCTTCTTCTTTTCGTTCATCCGGAGTGTTTTTTCAGATGTGATTGCGGTGTGCGTTAGGCACCCTTGGGTTGAAAACCCTTAGGTCACACATCCGGCTTTCGCGTGCATTTTTGACCAGGTTAGCAATCCTGGGAGACTCTCACTTTTGTGGTACCGTCCACATCCCAGCTGGTCAAGTTCGAACAGTCGAGGACTTCGGTCATCCCTCAAGAGAAGGAAGGCACAGTCCATAGCATTTTCCGCCATCCTAGGTTGCTTCCATAGTTGCAGGGCCGACACATAGCGCCCTGATACTGGGCTCACCGAGGGAATGGTCACGTCATGCTCATGGCTGCTTTAATTCCTCACTTCAATATATTGGGCTTTTCGTTCGCCCCGGGCCGTTCCCGCACAAACCAGACAGGTCTGCAGAAGGTATTCACTCAGAGAGTTTTCGCACATGTGCTTGTCGTTGCGCCCGTCAGAGCTGTTCCAGGCACGACAGACATTCGGAAAACTACCTAGTCAGAGCTGTTCCGAACAAGAGCGGCATTCGGAAACTAGGTAGTCAGAGCTGTTCCTAGCACGGGAGACATTCGGACGAGACATTTCACTCGGACGTAATTGCGTAGTGTCAATTTTTAGTTTGCCACCCGTAGGACGACACTTCCGACTTCCGGCGGGCATTTTTTAGTGAGGTTAGCCTTCCTCTGGTTTCGAGACACGTTAGACTGTTGTAATGTCACCCACATCTCAGCTGGTCAAGATAGAACGATCATCGACATCGTGGTCTGCCCTCAAGGGAAGGCAGGGGCAGACCATGGGCATTATCTCGCTATCCAAGGAGGCTTCCATAATTGCAGAGCCGGCACATATTGCTCTGAGACTGGGCTCACCCAAGGAGTTTCCACGTCCTGCTCATGGCTGCTTTAGTTCCTCACTTCCATGTGTTGGGCATCCCACTTGCCACTGATCGCTCAATCACACACCAGGAGCGGTCAGACTGCGAGTGACATCCACTCGGTAAGCTTTTGCTTGTGACTTCAGACCATGCAATAGGTTCGCTCGCCGTGCGTTCCATTTCGCGTTGATGAGACATTCTTCCACTTTTGTCTACACTCTCTATGAGTTAGATACAGACAGTTTCCGTAACCCTTCGACTGGGGCACTTTTCTGACTTTTTTGTACTCGCTCACGAGGTAGGCTACATGTGCTGCCGGCTCAGCACCTTACCTTCGTGCAGCAGTGAACGGGAAACGGCCAGGCCCCTTCATCCGGGAATCTCTCATATCCCCCAGCTGAGAGCCTTCGAACATGTATCAGACCTGAGCATGTAGCTTTGCTCAGTATCATGTTTCTATTTTCCGGTAGACGGGTATCGGCCTGGCTCTCAGATCCGAGGGTTTGTGGCTTAGAGGCGTTCAGCCACAGCCCTCGACAGTGAACCTTAAGAGTTTCCGGTAGACTGGTATCGGCCTGGCTCTCAGATCCGAGGGTTTGTGGCTTAGAGGCGTTCAGCCACAGCCCTCGACAGGGAGCCTTAAGAGTTTTGTCCGGACCAAAAACGTCTGCCTTCGTGCACCTTTTAAACTTTTGACTGTTATCCTCAGTCTATACCTGCAGAGCAGCAGGTTGTGTCTCTCTTAGTCTGGTCCCTATCCCATAAGCTGTCCGATATGTAGTTTTCCATCCATCGGCAAGCAAATGGGGTCGATGGGACACGCAAGCTCCCCCACCACGTCAAGGTGGAGACACATCGGGGGAGGGATGTTGTGGTATCATATGCCAGGCTCTGCTGCCCCAAACATCGACCATTAGCTAGTTAGTTAGTTAGTTAGTTAGTCGACAGATCATCCTCATTGCACATCGAACCATTCAGTCCATAAGTGCTCGGATCCCCTCCTCATCAAATCCCGCAACGTGTAGCGGCTAACGACGCCAGTTCTGTGTTGGTTTATCAATCTTCTTTGGCTTCCTGCGTAGTGTTCTTGTTTGGCCACCCCTCTTTTAATTTGCTGCTCTCGCAATCTGGCCATTGTTGTAGATTCACAGTCATCACTTGGTTCTCGCAAAAGTCTTACTTCTCGTAGAGCATTCAGAATGTCGGCCTGGTCCATGGCGCGTCCGCCCTCCACAGTAGCCTCACCTGCGAGCTTGTCAGCCCGCTCATTCCCTTGTACTCCCGCATGCCCTGACACGAAGATGAAACTAATCTTTGCCAGCCGAGACCGCACCAGAGGCAGCAACCATTCTCTTCGGATCGACCCCTCCTCTATCCTCTTGATCATGTTCATTGAGTCGCTAAGGAAACAAGCCCTAATGAATGTCTGTGTCTCGAGCCATGTTATTGCTTTACTTACTGCCATGACTTCCATGGTCAGGCTACTTGTGGTTTCAGTGAAAGCACCAGAGTCCTCCTTCACAATTCTCCCTCCGGCCCGAGCTGTAAAGGCCCATGAGCTTCTCACATGTCGGACGACCGACCCATCTGTGTAGATGACCGCGTCACCGTCTAGCGAATTCTCGAAAATCAACGCTTGTACTTCAGCCTCAACAGCAGCCGGATTTTCTTGTCTGCATTTTCTATCTAGTTGGATGCAAACTGAAAAGGATGTGCAGAAGTCTGTTGGCACTTGCACCCACTCCTCGCCAGGTTCTAGGTCCTCAAGTATAACAGCGTTAATTAGGCAAGGAACGACAGTTAACATACGGCTGCCAATCCCGGACAAATAGTAAACAGATGAAATAATCCCTGGAAGCCTTGTGGGTATAGTTTTATAGAAGAATGTTGGACATTAGTTGGACAGCCAAAATGAGCAATCTGGACATCTTGAGGGGAGCTAAGTCACAAAGACATCTTATCACAAACATCAGAAAGAAGCAGTCATTATTTTGTTGGCTGCATTATAAGAAGGCAACAATTGGAACATATTGTGACAACCGGTAAGATTTGTTGGAAAATAGACAGAGGAAGAAAGTGTGAGAACATTCTGGACAGTCTTGTGTCATTGTGCAGTAGGAAGTCAACACATGCATTGATCCATGGCTCGGAGATTTGTGAATAAAGAATGATCGTCCACACCAGCCGCCAAGGCACTGGATGATGCTGCTAATGATGATGTTGATGAGGAGGAGGAGGAGGAGGAGGAGGAAATGAATCTACGACAGAGACCAGCAAACACGTAGGGAATTTACTTGATCCTAGACAATGAAGAATATCTTGTGCAATAAGTCACTGTTATCGAATGTAAGAAAGAGAGTGCTGAAATGCTATAGAACCAGTTTTGCTGTATGGCAGAGAATCGTGGAATGTAAATGAACAAATTAGGAAGAGCTTTCAACTGGTTCTCCCTACGACGCCAAACATTACAAGTGGGAGACAACAACTCTCTTCCCTGTCGCTAGACATGGCTGTAGCACTTGCCTATTTGCCAGAAGGGACAAGCATTACGGTCCGATGTGTTTGTGTGTCCGTTATTTGACCTATGCTGGTTTAATATAAAATTATGAGACCTGTAATGCTATTTCAAAGTTTTGATACAAATTCTGTCCGTATTCCATAGTTGTGGGTTCATCTGTACGATAGACATGGCTAATAAGACACTTTTTTGGAGTGTCTAGTTCAGTGGTTCTCAACCGATGCGGAATCCCCCTCTTCTCCAAGGGGAGGGGGGGGGGGGGGGGGGGATTTAGGGTTTCCAGGGGGGGGGGGGGATTAAAATTATTTCAAGATCGCATTAATCTCATCTCATCTCATCATGTTCCTCTTGTACCTTGCAGTGTCGAGGTGAAGTATAAACTTCGTGAGAGTGCCCGATTATGGGCTTCATATATCGATATTCCCATGGACTCTGCTATTCCCTCCGTCCAATGTTTACGTGGTCAGCCTCTTCCTCTGTTTCCATCTGGTCTGTACATCATTGCTTGTTGTGGTATGCTGTTGACTGGTAACCTACTTGCATGGCCAAACCATTTGAGTTGCTGCTTTCTAATAAAATCTAGTGCAGCTATAACCCCAATTTTAGTCCTGAATTCTTCATTTCTGATCTTATCTCTTCTTGATAGGTTGAGTATTCTTCTCAGGAACCTCATTTCTGTTGTTGTGATATTTCTTTTCTCTGTTTCTGTCATTGTCCAGGTTTGGCATTGGTAGCATAGAGTTGGTAGGAAGATTGTATTGTATAATACAAGAAACTTCTTCTTCTGCGTTCATCCGGATTTTTTTTCCGGATGTGACTGCGTTGTGCCTGTTTACAGCAGAGCTGCGTTCTTGCGCCGTTAGGCCGACACATCCGACTTCTGCGGGCATTTGTTGACCGGGTTAACCTTCCCGGGGGTTTCTTAGGACGTTTGAATCTCACTGTTGTGGTGTTATCCCCCATCCTAGCTGGCCCATATAGAACAGCCAAAGACATCCTGGTCAACCCTCAAGGGAAGGCAGGGGCAGACCATGGGCATTCCCCGCCATCCAAGGAGGCTTCCATACTTGCAGAGCCATCACACAGCGCTCTGGTACTGGGCTCACCCAAGGAATCGTCACGTCCTGCACATGGCTGCTTAGCCTCACTTCCGTATAGGCTGTTCCTCCGGAAACCAGAAGAATGCAGTCTGCAGATGACATCCACACAGTGAGCTTTCCATTAAGACTTTCCACATAATGGATTTGTTATCCAAGCAATATTCCATTTCGTGCCACTAGGACACTTTTTCCACCTTTTATGAAGCCCACACAGTGAGCTTTCGATTCGGACTTTTCACGTAATGGATTTGCTATCCAAGCAATATTCCATTTCGTGTCACTAGGACACTTTTTCCACCTTTTACGAAGCCCACACAGTGAGCTTTTGATTCGGACTTTCCACGTAATGGATGTGCTATTCAAGCAATATTCCATTTCATGCCTCTGGTAAGCTTTTGTAACCGACATGCCTGTGGTATGAAGTGTGGCAGTCTAAATACATCTTCGTGCACCTTTAGATGATAACCTGAATGTAGTTAAAGTAAGCTGTAGTCAACTTGAGCTTGTTGATATCTCCATAGAGCTTGTTCTCAAATGAAGCAGGCGTGGGCCAAAATATCTTTCTCTTTTCTGCATATATTGGGCACTCCTGCAGCAAATGTTTAGCTGTCATCTTACCAGTTCCACAATTACATTCATCGGTATCTCCTATCTTTAGTTTATTGAACAAGTGATGTTTCAGCCTGTTATGTCCTGTGCGGAGTCTGAAGATTGCTACTTGTTCTCTTCGGTCGAGTTTGTAATATGCATCATCCTTCTGATGGCCTGGATGCTCTGATTCCCATTTGGTTCTATCCATCCATTGGCACCTTGCCGTCTTGACAGACGATAGTTTGTGCTTTAAAAAGGCATAATAACTTTTAACTATGGCGGTAGCGAGTGTGACTGATAAGGCCAATTTGCGCTGTAAATGTCCGTTCACAGTGGGTGCATGTGAACACGTGGTCATTTCCACCATCATGCACCATCTTACGTCTCAAACGCTTGGTGTGTGACTTTTCTGCAATAATTTTCTCCTTTGACTTTATTCCATTTCTGATATTTGCCCTCCATGCAACACGTTCAGCGGCGACTTGCTCCCAATGTGCATTATCAATGCCTGTATCAATCATGTCCCGCTTACACACATCTTTGTATCGTAGTAGAGGCCGACCCTGAGATCTCTTACCCATCTGTAATTCACCAAAAAAGATATCCTTTGGTATTCTACCATCATCCATCCTCCTAAGATGTCCTATCCATCTAAGTCTACGAAGACTGAGCATGGAATAAACTGTCACACAACCTGATCTTTCCAATACTTCAGTATTTGTGATTTTGTCTTGCCACTTAATACCAAGAATTCTTCGCAGACACCGCATATGAAAGCTGTTTAAATTGTTCTCTTGGTGTGAGTAAGTTGTCCAGGTTTCACTGCCATAGAGAAGAGTACTAAGGACACAGGCTTGATAGACAAGGACTTTTGTTTTGGCAGTAAGCTTCCTGTTCTCCCAGACTCTTTTTCTTAACCTGTTCATTGTTGTTGCTGCCTTACCAATCCGGATGTTGATTTCCTGATCTAGGGATAATTTGCTATTTACCACTGATCCTAAATATGTAAAATGGTCTACTATCTCTAGTTCGGCGTCGTCAATAAAGATTGATGGTACCTCATGTGCACCTTGTGACATAATCTGTGTCTTCTTTTTGCTAATTGTTAAACCAAATTCAGAACAAGCATTGGAGAATGCAGTTAGTAGACATTGCAATTCTTCCTCAGAGTGGGTCGTAACTGCAGCATCATCTGCAAAAAGCAACTCTCTGATCAGTACCCTCCTAATTTTGGTCTTAGCTTTCAATCTCTGAGGTTCTATAAGTGCTTTCTATAAGCCTTTTTGCCTCATTATAGGTTATGTCTATGTCAGGCTGTGGTAATCGTCCACCCTCTTTTGCTAGTCTGTCAGCCTCTTCATTTCCAGGTATACTGCAATGTGATGGGATTCACTGTATTACAACTTTTTTGGATTTCTGGCATAAACCATGGAGTGCTGCTCTTAGGTCAGCTAGTTCTGATTTGTTTTTGCTCTTCAGTATTGAGACAGCTGAATTTGCATCTGTGAAGATAGCTATTTGCTTCTCTTTATGTTCCTCCATCAAGAGCATTTCTGCTGCAGTTTTCAAAGCCTCTACCTCCGCTTTGAAGTTACTTGAAAATTTTCCAGTTGCCACTGACTGTGTTTTTATCACTCCATTTTTTAAATTAAGGAGAAATCCTCCTCCTCCACTTTTAATTGAATCTTTGGCTGATCCATCTGTATATGCATGGGTCCAATTGCTGCTTGGGTAATGTTCTTTTATGTAATACAAGAAACAATTACTTGATATTATTTTTCCCTCTAAATTTTACGGTTTTATACTTCTCTCCCTAATGAAATTCGTTTTATAACGTAAGTAGACCCGCAAATCACGTTTTATGTAGATGTCTAGACTTGTTCTAGTATGTGTTATTAAATTTAGCTTCCATTTTTATGTATACTGTGTAAGTATGGGGGGGGGGGGATTTATAGGGAGGAAATTCGAAAGGGGGGGGGGGGTGACGTTCTGAACATATGGTAAAGGGGGTAGGGCATGGGCCAAAAAAGGTTGAGAACCACTGGTCTAGTTGGTCATGCGTCGAAGTGCACTTGTTCCTGCAGCGAAGCGCTGTCGTCTTTTGGAGGTGGCAGGGTCGAATCCCAGTCGGTAACTATAGCTTTCAAATATTATTGTCTAGTGCGTCATCTAATCTCTGCTTCCTTCTTCTCCTTTTATGAGCCCCAGCGGAGCAGTCAGACTTGTGCAGAGTTATAATCACATTGAGCCGGGAGTGCAGGGAGTGGCCAGCAGGGGCCACGGAAGTGGAAATCCAGCAACTAATTCAGGATAATGCTCGCCCGGGTGATGTGATTATCTACACAGATGGGTCGGTGTTGAGAGGTAGGAGAAGTGCCTGGGAATTCTTAGCAAAAGCTAATGGTCGTCTTTTAGCGCAGGAGAGCCTGGCATATGATACCACAACATCTAGCTTAAGAATGGAGGTGGAGGCGGTCAGTGCAGCCTTCCGCTGGATGGAGAATACGATATATCACACACACACATCGTGATTGTAACTGACTCAGAAAGCATGCTGAGGAAGGTGAGGACAGGCAAGCTTCGGGCAGAGTGGCTTGCTTCGCTTCGGAAGTCACGGATGGCAAGCATCGCCTGGATCTTTTCTCCGGGGCATGCCGGTGTGCTGGGGAATGAACAGGCGGACAGGTTGGCTGGCTCTGCAAAACTTGGTGGAGTATTGATGCATGACAAGGCAGACATGGTTGTGGCCTTGTGGGAGCACGTGTACGCCTTGGAGGAGCAAATGGATCACCATAGTCTGGCAAGAATGAGGCAGCGAGGAGTGACGAGGGGATCTGGCCGACGCTCGACGCACAGAGGAAAGGCGAGACGGACATATAATCAGATTGCTACTGGTACTATTGGTGTTGGAACTCTTCGCTGGCTGCTGAGGATGGGGACGGAGCGCTTATGGGAATGCCCCGAATGCTGTGATGTCGGTTCCTAAATCAATCAATCAATCAATCACACTCATATTGTTTAAGGATTTCCCACAGCTTGTTTCTATCTACTCTATCAAATGCCTTTTCTTGGTCGACAAAGGCTAAGTAGCGTGTTTCATTGAATTCGATTGATTTTTCTATAAGTTGTCTAAGAGCAAAAATGGCAGGCGGTGTAATCTTGTTATTAGAGCTGTTAAATGTGTTTATGCAGCAGGTGTATCTCTCTTCGTCTGATTCCTATCCCTTGATCTGCCCGACATGGGAGACCCTACCAGGGTTACCGTCGGCATAGCTTTTGGGGTCATTGGAACACGCAAGCCCCTCTACCACGACAAGGTGAATTCACGTCAAAGGGGAAACATACATGTTCATAATTATGTTCTGTAAAGCTGCATTACTTTGTGTTATTTTATATTATTTACATTTCCACAGCTTTACCACAGTTCCACCAAATGTTAGTCATTTCAGAACCTCGCTCCTGTAGTAAAATAAAAACATGAATTACCAGAGATTGGAGATTTCAAGATGATGCGTGGTAACGTACCTGAAAGAAGAAGTAATAAGAGACGATGGACATGCTAATAGCGAAGACGCCAACTCCTTAAGAGAACAGTGGTACGAAGTAAGGCATCTGAGACATGCTATCGAGAAGATAAGTAACACAGAAGATACAGTAGATAAGACTTCTTGCTGTCCAATGGAACCAATGCCACATACCTGAAGGTTTGTGTCAATGTATAAGTAAATATGTTTATAGACAGTTTAGGTGAGGAGTTAAAACAAACACAATTAAAGATAATAGACAAATAGTCAGAAGAACAAGTAATACAGACAGCTGAGGTGACCACTTCTCATCGACACCGCCTTTCTTTCCCAGCAATCTAGGTTTTTTTTATTTTTTGTTCGCATATCCTTTACAGGACATTGCTGTCGACATCATCATCTTTCAGCTGATTGTTGATTTCTTGGCAAGATTACGCTCAGTAGTTTAATCTAGGTTAGAACACACGATTAGATTAGATTTAGATTTAATAGACAACCTGATCAGAAGAACAAGTAACAAAGCCACACAAGATGAAAGGTTACAAGTTCAGTCTATCGCACGACAGCCGGGGCCGCTGGGGAAACACAAACTCACGCAACCCTGGAAGAGACATGGTGACCCCTGGAAGGGGCATGGTGTTAGCCAGCGGTCGTGGTGAGGAAAGGAACTGGTCAGCGCATATCATGCGGATAAAACCAAATTCACCGCTGAGTGATGTAATGTGGTAAACCGAATTATCCAGCTAGCAAACACACTGAGATCACTCCTCTCGTATCCACTATTCATGCATCTCCTTTCTCCCCGGCCACTCGCTAACCAAAGCAACACAATTACAGATGGAAACTACAAACATACTTCAGATTTCGCCGTATTAAAAAGGGGAGAGAATGTTATTTTAGCGGTTATGTGTCTGATCAGTCGTGCCCGGAGTCGACGAGAGAAACAAGAGGAAGAGAATCAGATCACCGCACATCAAGCGAGAACTCGCTGTCTGCAGTGCGCCCCCTTGCCGTTGTTAGCGAAGATATTGATCAATAGATCTGTCGCATTGGTGGAAGTAACTTTCATGCGAGGCGAGGCACAACTCGCGCTACGAGGAAGAGAACTGTACATTGCACATCAAGTTAGAAGGCAACGAGGAAGAGAACTCATCATCCCATATAATAAAAACAACACCTGGTGTGTTTGCCAGCGGAAATATTTGGCTATCAAGACGATAGTACTCGCGCTGTCTGCTCACGTGACCACATACGTGTTCGAGTCTTTGTTAACCACTACTTCTAACACTTCCGTCGCTGACCAGAACACTTCACACCTTCCCGACATTTTACAGCCCTGAACGGAAAGTTTTATATTGAACTTCAGGAGAGGAAGGTTGTGATTGGCTGCTGTGGCATATAGGAGAGGGGTTGGGGAGAGAATGGTTATACCTGCCTGACTGGGATGGGGGTTTCGTTGTATCTCAACTGTGCCAGCAAGAGAACCCTGGTCATCACACATCCATTAGTCTAGCCTGCACATTAGTAAGCGACTAATTGCGCTCACATTTTGGCAAGCGTAACTTTCCTGAGTGGGTATTAACAAACCACCCTTCTAGACGCATTAAAACCGATTGGTCTTATGGTGATCAATATCATTATGTTATAGATAAATCGGCACTGGATGTTTGCTGTGATCGAGTCGCCCTTACACCCCAATACAGTTTCTGGTTCCCTTCTACACAACACAAAGGGCATCTGGTGCTAGACACCATGTAGCTATAAATAAATCGGCAATCGGTGTTCGTTGTGGTCAGTACTGTGCACACAACAGTTTAGTTTTACGTAAACTATTAAATGGCCAACTTACAGCGCGTCGTTGATTGTGGGGTCGAATGATTTACTTAAATCTCACTGTAAATACTACTTCGTAGATAATATAGTCGCCTTGTCTATTGTCTATCCCGTGAATCATTGAGCTGTGTTAATCTTGCTGATCTGTCTTTGTTCGACTCGACGGTTGTTTCTTTCTTCTATACCTGTCTTCCAGGTTGTCATACGTGATTACTACTCTACTGAATATTTTTCCATTCGATGCCAACTTAGGGTGTTGAGTGTGTGTGTGTGTGTGTGTGTATGTGTGTGTGTGTCTGTGTGTGTTTGTGTGTTTAGAAGATCTGGCGATGATAACATAACTTGGAAACGGAAGTAAGCTGTCCAAGCCATCGCAAGAGCTTCAACCAAACTGTGTGTTGTACATTGTGAATGTAGCGATGACCATTATCTGTATGTCCTGCTGTATTCTCTAGCACAGTGGTTCTGAACCGGTGGGGAATTCCCCCAAGGGGGGAATTTTAGGGTTTCCAGGGGGGGGGGGGGAGAATGAAGATCATTTCAAGATCGTGTTAATACAAGATCCGATTACTTGATATTGCTTTTCCATTCATACTTTACAGTTATGCACGTCTCATCCTTCTAAAATTCATTTTATAAAGTAAGTAGACCCACAAATCACGTTTTATGTGTATGTCTAGACCTGTTTTAACATATGTACCTTCCATTTTTACGTATACTGTGTAGGGGTGGGGGATTTTTGGGTAGGAAATATGAAAGAAGGGGGAGGGGGGAAATGGCGTTCTGAAAATATGAGAAGGGGGGCACGGGCCAAATTTCTGATAGGAAGTGGGGGGGGGGGGGGAAATTACGTTCTAAAAATATGGGGAAGGGGGACACGGGCCAAAAAAGGTGAGAACCACTGCTCTAGCTGCAGTTCATCATCTCATCCGTTCAATAATAGACAGCATCTCAGATTGTGTCACTTGTAATCTAGTCGCTGTTATTCATGTCTTCTTACTGGGTTCAGTCAAGGAATCCTCTATCTGTAGCTTTTGTTTTTTGAATGTTAATATCTAAGCCACATTCTGTACTCTGCATGTTTAATTCTTCCACTAGGTCTTGTAACTTGCTCACTTTCTGCTAGTAACACGGTATCGTCAGCATACATAAGATTGTTTATGATTATTCCATTGATGTTAAGTCCAGGCAGTTAAGCTTGTTTGAAAAAATGTATGTGTATAGGTTGAAGAGGTTTGGGGACAGTACACATCCCTGCTGAACTCCTCTTTTTTTATCTCTATAGGTGACGAATAGTTATTACCACATAGACGCCACTTGTTCCCAGTACAAGTTACTAATAAGTCTGATGTCCTTTCCGTCTACTCCTACATCTAGAAGGCACGTAATTAGTCGTTCAAGTTGTACTCTGTCAAAAGCTTTCTCGTAGTCTATAAAACAAGACAATGAGCAGTCAGGTTGAAAAACATCTGATGGCTGTAGAAATGTGGTTTCTGAGGAACATGCAAAGAATTCCATGGACAGCCAGAAAGACCAATGAACAAGTCCTTCAAGAAACAAATGAAGATCGTAAACTGATTAGAGACATTAGATGCAGACAGTCAAAATTTTTTGGGCATGTTATGAGAAGAAATGATTTGGAGAACTTGGTGACAACTGGCAAAATCGAGGGGAACAGACCAAGGAGAAGACCTAAAAGCAAGTACCTGGATGGCTTGGCCTTGTGGAATGGTCGAGACAAATCAAATCAAATTTATTGCTGATCCCCGACTCTGGTGATCGAGTGAGATGGCAGAACATGACCGCCCACGCTTACCGGCATGGCACATGATGGATGGATGGATAAAACAAGAATATATACTTTTCTTAACTTCTATATATTGTTCAATTAGCATCCTCAAACAGATACTTGGGAGTTGGTGTTAGGGCCTTTCATGTCAACAACGGACATAGTTAATTGATGCTCTCTTCACAATGTGTCAAGGATAAGGAAAAGATGCAACGAAAGTAAGTTGTATGGACAAGAAACATAAGTAGAACATTATACACACATAAGTAGGCACACACACAAGTAACTTGAATTTATGGGGGGAAACAGGATGTACAGATGTCATGTTTTGCTCTTAGACAATTAATAGAAAAATCAAACGAAGTCAATGAAACAGTCTACTTAGCCTTTGTGGACCAAGAAATGGCATCTGATAGAGTAGATAGAAACAAGCTGTGGGAAATCCTTAAACAATATGGAGTGGGTACACATATAACAAACCTATGTAGAAGCTTATACAACAACACAGTTATCTCATCCCTCTCCCATAACCATTCAAGGATCATTCAAAGCTTATCGACTTTTGGATCATTCAATGCTTCGCGGCTTTAGGATCATCATCCTTCAGAATACATTTAGGAAGGTTTTAGAGAAGATAGTCGCTGTCAAGCTGCAAGAGTTTTTGGAAAGGGGGAAGCTTCTTCCAAGAGGCCTGGGGAGCTACAGGCCAGGTAAAGATACCTGGTCAAATGCAGCCACTTTTGCCTTTGACGTTTATGAGGGGTTCCAGAGTAGACAGGAAACGATGGCGGCAGCGCTTGATCTCGAGGATGCGTACAATAGAGTTCGATATGATATTTTGATGACCGCACTGATGGAGAAGGGGGTCAATCACTGGTTGGTGAACTGGATAGCAGCCGTCCTGCATTCTCGTCGGGTTGCTCTCCGTCTGGGTGCATGGACCTCAGAGCCACATATTTTAACCCCGGGACACGCCACAGGGATCTGCAGTGTCACCGGTGCTCTTTAATGTGTATACGAGCAAGATTACAAACCTAGAAGCACCGGGGGTTGGAAGGATACTAACATTTGCAGATGATATTCTTGCATATAGCCAGGGGAGAAATAGGGATCAAACAGCCCAGGAGTTACAGGTGACAGTAGATAAAGTGATTGACTGGTGCACAGAAATGAGTGCTGTCATCCACCCGGAAAAGGCGGCTGTTTTATGGTGCTCTCTAGACAACAGGATTGTGAGAGCTGATGCCCCAAGCCTCGCGATAGATGGTAGAAGCGTCAACAGAGAGAACAAACTGAAGTATCTGGGAATCACATTTGACAGGAGCCTGTCCTTCAAGGATCATGTGGAGACGGTTGTGACAAGATCTCAAAAGGGACTCAATGCACTTAAAACTATGGCTGCAATGGACATAGAGTAGAGAATGCTTTTCAGACTATACCAGCACTTGATCCTCTCAGTGACTGATTATGGATTAGGACTGCTCACTGTCTCAAGAGTCAGCTGGTGAGATTGGAGCGCAGACAGAACGAGGCTATGCGGGCCATTCTGAGATGCACCAGAGACACCCGGTTTGCCGATTGTTGCAGGTAGGCTCAAGGTGATGCAGGCGAAGGCATACCTCAGAGTAGCTGCTGACACAGATCATCCGTTGCATGAGGCGCTGGACGCAGTTAAGGGTCAGCGACTGATAAGAGGGAAATCATGGATGGCTCAGGCGGAGGATACGATCAGACAGGTGCGCATCTTGTAGAACAGTAAGCGAGAGGAGTGGGTCAGAGTGCCGGCGGTGTAGTTAGACTTGTGCAGTTATAATTATGGGAATGCCCCGAATGATGTGATGTCGGTTCCTAAATCAATTAATCAATCAATACTACAACAGTGAATGCATAGTGAGAGCAACTGGAGGACACCCAGAACCCTTCACCATAAGATCCGGAGTACGACAAGGTTGTGTCCTGTTCCCTCTCTTGTTCATAACATATGTAGACAACATATGTAAAGAAACCAGCCAAACAGAGATCACAAGAACACCGCATGACGAGAACACAGTTGAAGAACCGGCTGCAAATTTCACCATTAGAGAACACCTTTAGGATGATGATCCTAAAGGCACCAATAGCCAAATCAGAAGCTGAATTACAGGACCACAAGCAAAAATGGACAAATGGTACCAATACTAAAGAACAAACATGTATCAATAACTACTAAGAAAGCATAAGTGATGTTGAATGAAAGAATGTATGAGAGGAAATAGAGAAGAAGTGAGTCCCATGTACTCTCTCAGATCAGGATGTGTGGACATCTCTCATCTAGTGAGTATCTTGTTCTCTCTCACCTAGTGAGTCCCCTGTTCTCTCTCAGATCAGGATGTGTGGACCCTCTCATATAGTGAGTATCTTGTTCTCTCACCTAGTGAGTCCCCTGTTCTCTCTCAGATCAGGATGTGTGGACCTCTCTCATCTAGTGAGTCTCTTGGTCTCTCACAGCACATGCATTAACTTCTCTTGCCCAGCGAGAATCACTCATCCTTTCTCAGCTCAGGCTGTATGATGTTTCACAAATGGCACACAGACAAAACAAGAACATTGAGAAGATCACAAAGCACTCACACACAAGGATATGCCACTTAGCCTATGACAGACCATACATCTAAACTATGAACATAATGACATAACAGAGTCTAGATAAAAATGCCCATGTATTAAAATATAAAAGTACAAATGACTATTGCATTAACATTTATAATGAAAAAGAATGGAAAAAAAACATGCACAATGTCAACTGGTGAATGTGTTGATCCAAACATCAGCATCATCAGTTCAACAGGGCAGTCACAATGTCAGTGTCAAATACCACATGACACCCTAATAGTGACAACTACAGTGGATACACCACATGGCTTTCAATGTCAGCAATGCCAGTGTCACATAAAATATGTCCCCATGTGCCAGTGTCACATACAATGTCACTCTATGTCAGTGTAATGCACCACATGGCTTTCAGTGTCAGTATGCTACACAGGACACACTATGTTACATATGACAAGACACTATGGCAGAGTCACACACAACAGGACACCATGGCAGTTACATACCACAGGAGACACTATCGCAGAGTAACATATCACCTGGCTGTGACTTATCAAACACACACACTCAACAAGATGACCCAGCCAGTAATCACAGCTGTGAACTCTGCCCCCATCAAAGCTGTGAGCTGAATGTAACCAAGGTTGGCCCACTCCTGCAGTAGACCTGTACATAACCTCATCTAGAACAACTCTGTGGCAACCCTTCCCAACACAAATATACAACATACCCACAACACACCTCACAGTTGTCTGAATGCTGTCTTGTTGCAGAAATACAGCCACCCCACCTGACAACCAACACACACACACACACACAACTGACTGCTGTCTGAATGTCTTGCTGCAGATATACAACCAACACACAACAACTGACTGCTGTCTGAATGTCTTGCTGCAGATATACAACCAACACACACACACACACCTGACTTTTGTCTGAATGTCTTGCTGCAGATATACAACCAACACACACACACACACACACACCTGACTGCTGTCTGAATGTCTTGCTGCAGATATACAACCAACACACAACAACTGACTGCTGTCTGAATGTCTTGCTGCAGATATACAACCAACACACACACACAACTGATGGCTGTCTGAATGTCTTGCTGCAGATATACAGCCAACAAACACACACAACTGACGACTGTCTGAATGTCTTGCTGCACATATACAACCAACACACACACACACACACAACTAGTGGCTGTCTGAATGTCTTGCTGCAGATATACAACCAACCCACAACACAACTGATTGATTAACAAAACAATCAAACAGAGACAAAGAAGGTGAAACCCCTGCTACACACATACTCACACAGACAAAGAAGCTACATTTACTGACTCTTGGCTTGCTGTGTGAAGCAGACACCTGCGTTCTCAATCAGAACTCCTACATCTGCAGAGAGACACTGAGAAGATTTACAGTTGACCTGAGTGCTGTAAGGTGGATGTTGGTCAATCAATGAATCATCTCAGACACTGGATATACAATCATGCGATTACAGAATAGTTGTAGCATGCTCACAAGAACAATCTTCACAACAGTCAGCTTAGATGGTTGCAGAAAAATCAGAATGCAACAATCTTCACAACAGTCAGCTTAGATGGTTGTAGACAAATCAGAATGGAACAATCTTCACAACAGTCAGCTTAGATGGTTGCAGACATATCAGATTTCAACAAAGGAACAAACGTGAACATTAATGGTATAACAAATCAGAACATATAACAAGCAAATGACATATAATATAACGGAATATAATGTGCTTGAGGCCATATCCTCATGTATGGTGGTGGCGATGTTTTCTGATCTACCGCCATGTTCACATCTGCACAGGTGGAACCAGCCAACAGATCAAGCTGATTGTGCTGAAACACAGACACCTCACAAATTGCGGACACTTGAGGTCAAAAGCACAGGTGTTCAGCAGCCAGCCGGGACTCATAGAACAGAGTCCTGCAGTAAGGATTTCTGCATGAGGCATACCTCATCTGTGGTGCCCATGGTAGACTGGCTGGATGTGGAAGCCCCAATCTGTGGTGCCCATAGTGCATTTCTTTTCATGCATCCAAGCTGGAGTCACTATCGGATGATGAATCTTTCTTTGCTGCAGCTTTCACATTTTTAGCCGTGGTTGCTGGTGTCGTTTTAGCAGCATCCTCAGAATCTGAGCTACATTCTTGGCAGTTGTAACTGGCATAATTTTAGCACCATCAACCGAACCAAAGCTGGAATCACTATCGGATGATTCTTTCTTGGCTGCAAATGTGGGTTTTTGGTGTTGCTACAGGAGTAGCAGCTGCCTTCACATTCTTGCTAGATGATTCTTTCTTTGCTTCAGCTTTAGTTGTTGGTGTTGCTACAGGAGTAACTGCTGCCTTCACATTCTTGGGAGTCTTAGTTGGTGTCGTTTTAGTATCTGAGCTGGAGTCACTATTGGATGATGAATCTTTCTTTGGTTCAGCTTTAGTTGTTGGTGTTGCTACAGGAGTAGCAGCTGCCTTCACATTCTTGGGAGATGATTCTTTCTTTGGTTCAGCTTTAGTTGTTGGTGTTGCTACAGGAGTAACTGCTGCCTTCACATTCTTGGGAGTCTTAGTTGGTGTCGTTTTAGTATCTGAGCTGGAGTCACTATTGGATGATGAATCTTTCTTTGGTTCAGCTTTAGTTGTTGGTGTTGCTACAGGAGTAGCTGCTGCTTTCACATTCTTGGCAGATGATTCTTTCTTTGCTTCAGCTTTAGTTTTTTGTGTTGTTGCTGCAAGTTTAGCTGCTGCTTTCACATTCTTGGCAGCTGTAGCTGGTATCACTTTAGCAGCATCACCAGAATCTGAGCTGGAGTCACTGCTGGAACTGTCTTCTTCATGTCTTTTCCTAAGAATAAAAGCCAATTAAGCTTAAAATCACTATCAAACCAATTAAAGGCTAACTGCTATAGACAAGAACATGCATCACACTGAACATGTAGCACAATACTGAAAGTTAACTGATTTATGCCGAGCAGTTCCCAACTACAAATCACATATAAATCAGTCACAGAAATCCCATTAATATTAAACTGACCACAGAATACTGCTTAAATTGTCAAGATGTTTCACCAACAGATGAACAAGACTGCTAACTAACCCCTCTTGTGGAATGCCACATTTACATCCCAGAACATTTTTAGTTCACTTTTGATGGACCATGTAGAGAAATTACAGAAGGAATGAGGGTCTCTATCATAAAGAACGCTGTTGCAAGGTTTTACAAACATGGTACAAGACATAAAAATACAGGCCTGTGCACATGGACATGTTCTGGTGGCTATGAAAGACTGACACTTGACTCTCAACAAACACAAGGTGTGGAATGCCAATCTTAAGGGATGGTGAAACAGACTCAAAACTGATAATTAAACCACAGGGCAGAGCAGGTGTGAAATGGGCCATAAAGCTACCCAGCCAGTCCAGCTTCAAAGTGGTAGTGTCAAACTCATAGTTACAGGCCACTTGGGGGCAGACTCAATGGACTGTGAAACTGATCTGTGGCTGGCAATTCAAAACCATATGACTGGACATGCAGGGAGATAATGTAGTCTGCATTGAAGAGATGTGTGAAACATATCCATGAAGGATAATAAACCATTCAGACTGGATCCATAAAATGGGGTGTGAGGTGTCTGAAGGCAATTAAAAGCAGGACTATGGGAAGGTGAATTGTGGCTTGTACCAGGCAGGATGACACCCTAGGAGATAAGTGTAATTAACAGAATGAAATAAATAGGCTAGGCTTGGAAGGTTGCAAGTCAGAATAAGTCTGACTTTTGAACAGGTAGGCAATCATTTCAATTTTCTGTAGTCATATGTCTGAAAAACTACAAGACATTACAGTCAAAGAGAAATTTACAGATGAAATAAGATGTAAACTTCTGCAAATCCCTTTGGAGGAAAGCGTTGACCAAACTTGGTTGAACATCAAGAATACAATTCAATCTACTGCAGAAGAATGTCTTGGTGTGTTAACCACATATAGAAAGAACAGATGGTTCAATAAAATATGTGAAGAAGCAGTCATTAGGAAGAAGAATGCAAGACATGTATGGTTAAATGACATCAATAACATCCAAAAGGAAGAGCATTATAGAAATGAATGTAAAGAGGCTACAAAATTAGTCAGACAGCAGAAGCGAGAATATATGAGTAATATACTCAAAGATATGGAAACTAATCACCAGAAAAATGAATCCAGAAATTTTTTTAAAGAACTGAAGTCAATGAAACGAGGGCAGCAACAAAACACATATGGTTTAAAAGACAAAAATGGGAATATGACAAATACCAATGAGGAAATGTGCAACACATGGAAAGAATATTTTATTGAATTACTAAATTGTGAAGCTCCAAGTAACATTTTCCCACAGGAAGAGGTTCTAACATGCGAACCACAAATTGAAGAACCTACATTTGAAGAAATCCTATATGTAATCACACGACTTAAAAACAATAAGGCAACTGGGACTGATGGAATTGCTGCTGAATTTATAAAGGCAGGTGGCCATGCATTACATCTAAAGCTATACGAACTAATAATAAAAATCTGGAGGACAGAAGAATTACCCCATGACTGGAAAGAGTCATTATTGATACCTATCTTTAAGAAAGGAGACAAGTTCCAATGTGGAAATTATAGAGGAATATCACTACTGTCCACAAGCTATAAGATACTATCCGCAGTATTACTAAATAGACTAAAACCATATTCAGAAGACATATTAGGTGACTACCAGGCGGGTTTTAGACAAAACAGATCAACAATAGATCAGATATTTATCTTACGACAAATAGCCGAGAAACATTGGGAATATAAAAGAGATCTCCATAACATTTTTGTGGATTTTAAAAAGGCTTATGATAGTGTCCATAGGAATAGTCTATGGAATGCTATGCAGGAATTTGGAATACCAAGGAAGTTAATCAACATGACCAGACTATGCATGGAAGATACTTATAATATAGTAACATATAAAGACAGGAAATCAGACACCTTCCAAATAACATCTGGCTTGAAACAGGGTGATGCACTATCGCCGCTACTCTTCAATCTGGCTCTAGAGAAAGTTGTAAGGAAGGTAAGGGAGGAATGTGATATTGGAGGAACATCCAAGCTGCTTGGTTATGCAGATGATATAGATATTATAGGGCAAAGTGAACAAAAGACATTGGAAATATTGACTCACTTAAAGGAAAAAGCCCAACAGATGGGGCTGGTTATCAACCAAGATAAGACAGAATATATGGTAATTTCAAGAGACGGAATGGCTAAAAACTCTGGCCACATACAAATAGATAATATGACCATTAAAAGAACGGAAACATACAAATACCTGGGTACAATCTTCAACTGCTCCAAACATCATAAGGGAAGAAATACAAACTAGAATCAACTCTGGAAATAAGATATACTATGCATTACAACATCTACTAAAATCAAAGGCGCTATCTCGTAACACCAAAATCACAATATACAAAACACTGATCAGACCAGTTGTGCTGTATGGCTCTGAAACCTGGAGTACAACGAAAGGAGACGAAGCCTTGTTACAAACCTTTGAGAACAAAATTTTAAGACGCATCTTTGGACCCATTAGGGATACACAAAGTGGAGAGTGGAAAAGAAGAAGTAACAAAGACATTTATGATCTGTTTAAGTCCCCGCTAATCACTGGTATCATGAAGGCTAATAGACTACAATGGCTGGGGCATATAGAAAGAATGGAAGATAATAGGGAAACAAAACTCGCTTACACTCAGGAAATAAATGACCGTAGACCCCGAGGTAGACCAAGAAGGCGGTGGAGAGATAATACATGTACAGACCTACAAGCACTTGGAATCAGCGACTGGCAAGAGAAAGTCCACCAGAGAGATGAATGGAGTCGGGATTGTATCTGCAGCAAAGAACCTCAATGGCTCGGAACGCTGAAGAAGAAGATATGTCTGATTCTAATGCTTGCTAGACTTCACTAGGATTGTTATTCCGTAGTAACTATGCAAGTCTTTTAGAGTACTGACTTTTTGTCAGCCTGTTCTAGGCTAGTTCAGTGAGACTACAGTTTCTCTTGCTGATCTGTGAACTCGTATTCACAGTTCAGTGTACAATATCATATTGCTCTAAGTGTTACTCTTCTGAGAAGTAGGTATGTTAGCAGATGCTTGTCATTTCTTTGTAAACTAGCCTAGTTGCCTTTTTTGTGTGCATTTGTGTACAGAATATAGTCAACTGACTATATTTCCTTTATTCTTACAACGACAGTGGCTAAGTAGTTTTTAAACCAGGCAGATCAGCAATATGGCTGTTCTGTGTGGTCATTTCAGTTAGACGTGTATACCTCTTTATCTCATTTTGTAGCTATACAATATTATTACTAATTAATAATGTATTATGCTATGTTGAGTATCATGATATGCCTATTTTAAATTAATATACATTTTCGTTATACTTTGAACATGCACTTGGCAGACTATTATTGGTCTGTAACGTATATGGAATCTATGTTTCCCAGTTTGTTGTATATAATGATATTACTTCCTTTTTGCATTCACAATACTTATGTAGGAATAACCTTATATGCCATTTTGAATTCACATGCCTTCGGTTTATTTGATGTTGATTTGTTATATGGTAACTCACTAAGAAGAATTTGGTGTTATGCTATTGTGTGCGCATTGGAACATTTACCATTGATTGCGTTTGAAGCAGATGTGTAATGGTAGAGACATTACCCACAATTGGTATAGGGTATGTGGTGCTTAGCCTTTTCAGTGTGTGGTGCATGACCATGCACCGTAACTCACAGAGGCCTTCCATGGAAATTGATCAGGGCATGTAAGACCTGAGATCAGGTACTGATATATCATTACCGACCTTGTGAGATGCTAAACCAACTATGGATGGAGCGGCCATAAGGGACTACATGTCATGTCTGTATTCAACTATTAGCAACATGGACACATGACAAATTCAATCCTTGTGATGGACGTTATTATGGGATGGCAAAGATGTAATAATTACAGGCTTGTGAGACTGGAAAAGTCCGTCCTAGACTAGACAATAGGAGAGAGATATGTAGAGATATAAAAGAGGATAGTGAATGCAGTAGAGCTGGAAGAAAGACTTGGCCAGACTGGTCATTGTATAGGGGTGTGATAGGATGTATGTATTACTTAGGATTGTACTAAAGTAGAACTATATATAACACGATGCATGGTGGCGTCAGAGCTAGACATGTCCGGTTGGGACAGAGACAACTATACAAATTCAGGCGGTAAGAGTTCAATCCAATCTACCATTCGTGCTGGTTAATGTGTATGCCCGCAACCCGAGTATGGATTCCCAGAAGTGGCAGTGCTTAAGTGACATATTAGGTCAAGAGGGAAATGTTATTTTCTGTGGTGATGTCGTCACTAAAGGCAGATCATGGGGAAACATTTCCTCCAACACACAGGGGGAGAGTGCTCGAGACTGCACTTTAAACCATTGACCTGGTTTGTATCACCAGTGGCTGTGTCATCCAGGGAATGAGGACAGTGCTATTGATCTGGTGTTGGTTTCACCTTCACTTGCTACAGTGTGTTGATGGAGTGTCCTAGGACACCATGGCAGTGACCACCACCCTTGCAGCATATTGGTGGAGAAAGGTAGAACCAGGCAGCACAAGTTAATGGTCAAGACTTTCCAGTATGACAGTACAGAGTAAGATGTGGTGAGTAAAATAAGACGTGACAAGCACAGAAAGCTTCAGGGCAGGAAAAAAAAAAGCTGGGAGCAGCCACCATGGTGGAATCCTGAGGTGGAGAAGGCGTGGTTGGATAAGCATAGTGCTGTAAGAAGATGGCAAAATGCCAAGAAGAACAGAGCTGGCCATCCCAGTCCCTGCATGCACACAAAAGTAAGCTATTTTAAAAAAACTGGTCAAGGTGGTTTCTTCTTCTTCTTCGTTCATCCGGATTGTTTTTCGGATGTGACTGCGTTGTGCCTGTTTACAGCAGAGCTGCAGTTCTTGCGCCGTTAGGCCTGACACATCCGACTTCTGCGGGCATTTGTTGACCGGGTTAACCTTCCCGGGGGTCAAGGTGGTTAAAAGTGAAAAATGGGCAGAGGTGTGTCAAAGAGTAAGCACAGACAAGTCACTGAAATTGTGCAAGCGTTGATTTTCGAGAATTCGCTAGGACGCTGGTGCTGTCATTTACACAGATGAGTCGGTTGTCCAACATGTGAGAAGCTCATGGCCCTTTATGGCTCAGGCCGGAGGGAGAATGGTGAAGGTGGCTTTTGCTGAGACCACAAGTAGTCTGACTACGGAAGTTGTGGCAGTTAAGTAAAGCAATAACATGGCTCGAGACACAGACATTCACTAGGGCATGTTTCCATAGTGACTCAATGAACATGCTCAAGAGAATAGAGATGGGGGGATCTGAAGAGAATTGGTTGCTGTCTCTGGAGTGGTCTCGGCTGGCAAAGATTAGTTTCATCTTCGTGCCAGGTTTTGCGGAAATACAAGGGAATGATTGGGCTGACAAGCTCACAGGTAACACTACTTTGGAGGGCGGACGCGCCATCGACCAGGCTGCCATTTTGAATGCTCTATGAGAAGTAAGACTTATGAGAACCAAGTGATGACTGTGAATCTACAACCATGGCCAGACTGCGAGAACAGCAAATTAAAAGAGGGGTGGCCAAACAAGAACACTATGCAGGAAGCCAAAGAAGATTGATAAACCAACACAGAACTGATGTCGTTAGCCGCTATACGCTGCGAGATTTGCTGAGGAGGGGTTCCAAGCACTTATGGACTGAATGGTTTGATGTGCAATGAGATTGATCTGTCAACTAACTAACTAACTATTTCTTCCAAGCTCTCAATATAAGTACCTAGGCATTGATCCCAAGAACTAGTGACTCCTAGGTAATGCCAGGACTGACAGGCGTCAGAAGATCCGGCAAGCTGTTTTCTACTTGAGAGTGGGTGTTTACAGGACCTAAGCAGAAACCTACTTATTGCTTATCTCAATTGGGAGCCTGGACACAGATGCCGCTAGGATTACAAGTAAAATTAAAGTTATGTAGATATACTGTCCATCATGTAACATGTTTTAGTGTATATTGCATAGTTCATCATCATCACCAGGATAACATCATATGTTAAATAATATTGTTAGTAATTAAACTGAGTATAGTTTTTCGGTTTAAACTCGTTATGAGTTATCTGTTATTTTTCCAATTGTGCATGCATGTTTGTGTGTGTACATTGGTGGGGGTTTAATTAATTACCAGGGAGGGGAAAGCAGTCAGAAGGGATAATTTGCACTGGCTAGAAATCCTTCTGGAGATGTAAACCTAGGCACCTAACTTTTCCTTTCCCACTCCCTGGCAAATATTTAGACTAGCTAATTACGAGCCACTTGTAGCTGTACTCTTTATATTCATGGGCTTAATCTGTACTTCAGCCATATAGATTCTGTCCTTAGTCAATTTCTGACTATTTGGGGTTGCTCGCCAGTGAATAATACATTCGGCTAGGCGGTGGTGCACCCCTCATCCGACACCCCACGGCTTTGTTTATAAGGGGAAGTGCTGGTGTCACAGGATGTTGCATTGACAAATGGCATGAGCATGCTTTGAAATCAAGCATAAGTCCATTCACACTAGTTCTAGTAGTGCTGGACTGAAGTTTGCAGTGTGGATCAGCTTTCCCTAGTAACAGTGTCGCTCGACATCAAGCAAACCTACTCCATCTTGAGAGGTACTTGTAATTAACGTCCCCAAGTCGAGGATGATAGGTCACCATTTTAGTCCAACTGTCTGGTGTATGGGGTTGAACCCATTACCTCAGCATAGATTCAAGAACACACATTCATTCAGCCATGCTGACACACACATGAGAGTTCACTTCCACAGCTGGCTATGGGAGGAAGAGTGACCACTTACTTCTGCAGTCACTCAGACCTACAACACATGATAGCCCTAGTACATCACAGAATCATAGCCAGGTTCCTGCTTTATTTTACTTGTTGGTACCTGACTTTTTATCATGGTCATCACTCAATGTGATGTGTGTGCTTGTTTTTACATTTGGTAATTATTTTACATTTTAAATGATGTATGTGTCACTGCATTGAAGTCTTGCTTCTCTATCAACCCCATTAGGCTTAAATTGAAAGCCAGTTAATAAACTCTCTGGGATGCTTCCATCCAGCTGGAATCAATACTGTCGTCGTGGATGCCACTGTACAACTATGCTGTCTCCCATCTATATATTCTTATCAGACTGTTTACACACCTTTGGCCACACATATCCTATCTGGCAATTTGGCAGCTGAACCGTACTTAACCTTTGTAGTAAAAGAGCACCATTCAAAACCGGATTGAACCCCATTTTGGGGCTTTCTCGACGGAAGAGTTGTTTATTTTATCAATTTTTGAGTCCTTCCGTTTATTTTATCAATTTGTGAGTCCTCTGAGTCCTTTCTTTTATCTGTTTGTGTTGTCCTGTCCTTGAAAGAAGATTCTTAGAATTAAAACATTCGGTTGTCCTCTGTGTTCTATAATACTTATTTCTTTATTTTATTACTTCATTATTATATATTCTTCTTCTTTCGTTCGCTTGAAATATGTCTATAACTGCAATGCTGTCATCTTGTATGAAATTAGCTGTCTTTTTCAATTCACACAGCGGTCCATAGAGTTTATCTTCCACTGTCGTCTCTCTAGGCCAGAAGGTTTGCCTAGATATGTTATATTTTGGGCAGTCTTGGGGTATGTGCTCTGCTGTCTGCAACGCCAATCCACATGTGCACATGGCTGTTTCACCAATCTTGAATTTTGTATACATGTGGTTGTATGTAATCTATTGTGTCATGTTCTGAGGCGCAGAATAATGACTTGTTCTGGTCTGTCCATAATGTGGTAGTCATCTTGAGCAGGTTTTGGTGGCTTACTGACTTATTTGATCATTCTTTTCTTTCGGTGGTATGTAACGGGCACATCAGGCTGTTCTTCTTTGACTCCATCCTAAGCCAATTGATCAGCGGTACTCCACAGTGGGATGGTATCCACTGTATGGTGACCTTATGCTAAGTTCAGAAAGTAGTGTCCTTAGTACTGGTAATTTTCCAGACAGGAGTGCCTCAAGTACTGATTTTGCATCTGTCAACAGCATCACAGGTTGTGTACCATTGCTGGTATTTAGTAATTTCTTTGGTGCTATCTTTGATTGCCTCAATTTCAGCATCATAGTTATGGCAGTACTTTCCTGTTGAAACTCTGGCCATGTCCCTAGTATTATTTGGGTATTCTATGTACACTACCGGTCTCTGTGGCTAAGGGCTTGCGAACGCGGTTTGTGAGCCCGTATACCCGAGTTCGAAACACGGCGGTGCTGGTTTTTTCGAAAAAGGTATAGGGGCCGGTCGTTCAGAAAGCAATGGCAAACTACTGAACGTAACACTTGCCTAGTACATCAACAGCAGCTGAAAATGCAGGTGTTGACTGCAACGTCCCGTAAGGGATACACAACAAAAAAATGTACACTCCCGCTCCTCCATTTTGAACAGCATTTTGTGCTGACCCATCTGTGTAGACTCGGATCCAGAGGTCCTGTGGGTATTCTTCATCAAGGAAGCGGAGAGTGGCTGTTCTGCGCTGCACACTGTTCTGTTCTTCCTTTTCAAATATTCCTCTCACTTTTGTCTGGATTTATAATGATAGTCTATGTTCATCTTTCCATGGAGTTTGCTCTGGAATAGTAGTTAGGGGGTTACCAACTGTGGGCAGATCAGTGGTTTCTCTGCAGAGTCGTTTGGCCTGGGGAATAAAACTACTTTTCAACCACAACATAGCTAGGTTTTCAAATCTGTTCTTCATAGGCTGGCCTGGCAAGCTGAGGAACTTTTCTGCTTGTGTTCGCATTTTCGTATCTCTGTGCTCTCTCAGTGCGTGTGTCCTCCCCATCTTCTCCATTTCCACTATAGGGGTTGATCTCATCCCTCCTGTGGTGACTCTAAGTGCTTGATTTTGCACCTTATCCAGCTCTTGTGGTGTGGTTGTTGATGCCGAACTTTGACAGTGTTAGGGGTCATCAGTCTGTGTTGGTCAACAACAGCAGTAGCCCGTCTTTCCGGGCATGTCTGGTGGACTAGCCACAGTCATAGGAACTCTGACATGGAGCAAACATGGCAGGGGGGCTTCAGATCTTCAGAAGTAAAACCCCCTTCCCCAAGCATTTCGGAACCTTTAATTTCTTAATACTTTCTGGGGGCGGTCCCGTCCGGGTCATGACTCCGGGTATCTGTCCCCTGCCATGGAGACGTTCTTTCGGTCATGTTCGTTATCCCTGATTTAAGCTTGTCCCTTTGTTATTACCCTTGTCCACTAAAGTCCTCCCTCCCTCGGTGGGGGAGACCGTGCAGTCTGTGTCTGCCCCTTGACACTTGTGGTCGTGGGATGCTTGATTCATCCCCTGCCATGGCCTCCATCGCCTCCACTTATCTCCGTTGCCGTGTGCCTTCCTCGTGCCCCGTTCACGGCGTCACACCACTTTATGAAGGCGGATTCTTCCTTTCAACTTGGACCCACCGCTTGGTCTGTCTGCAACTGACTAGACCACATAGTATGCATATCTCGTGACATAGCGTGGTGGGGGTTACTATGCCAATGCAATTGACTGCACTGGGACTCGCCACCACCTTCGAAGGAAGAGCTGGCACGAGACGTTTGTAAAGTTCGTGGTGTTCATTGTGAAATTGTTGGTAGTGCAGTTACTGCTTCCAACCATACTAGTGCCGAGACTCATTCCAATTTAGGTTGCAGCAATTCCACAGCCAGCACGAGACCTTTTCGGCTGCCTCAGACAGTTGTTTTTGGGCCTGGGCCCTTGCTTTTCCTTTAATGCCCAGTATTTTCAGCACATCAAACGCGGAGTAGGAGACAAGACCTCGTGCACCTACCTCGACAGCGAACAAACTGACTGTGTAACCCTCCCGCCTGAGACTCGCGACCATGTCATTGTACTTCTGTCTTGTACAGGTGCTGCTCCTCAATATTCGATTCGTATGGGACTGTCAGCTCAGTCAGCGTTAGCTGCTTGGCTGACGAGGAGCTAAGCACAAGGTCAGGTCACAAGCCAAACCTTCAGATTACCTCAGGGTATTTGCCATGGTCCTTTGGGTCTACAGTCAGTTGCCAGTCCCTCGTGCCATCAAAGACGGTAGCAAGAAGCAAGTCATCAGCTTTCCCATTGCGCCCTGCTCGGACGAAGGAAATTTCCATCAGCCTCGGTCCGTTCCCCTCTTTGTTAACCTTCATTCGTGCTGCGTCCACTATGGCGGCCAACTCAGTCAAGACTTTGTTATGCCGCCAAGTGAACCGCCCTTGGATCAGGGCGACCTTACACCCAGACAGCATGTGCTCCGCTGTCTGGACTATCTGGGCTTTCCTATGGAGGGGACAGAACGGGTCGATGGTTAACCCCCACGTTGGCAAGTTGGCACCTGATGGCAGGAAATCGTAGAGGGATCGGATGACAAAACTTAGATGCAGTGGTGCCATGCACTAGATCTTCCACGTGATGGATCTTTGTACTACCACTTCCCATGACATCCACTGCGCTTGCTGCGCCTGTTGGGCAGCTTTGTGGACTCTTTCATTATCTTCCCCCTTGTGGATCTCCCTGACCATCATGTCCCTGCGTTCCTTTGCATCCGCTTTTGCCACCACATTTTATCCTTCACTAGAAATCCAAACCCCTGCTTGGCAAGCAGAGTGTGGCCCATTACCTCCTTCAACTGGAGTGTGGCCTGGGCTTGCTCGACTGTGCTGACGACTTTCCCTTCCTTCCCATCCTCAAGGCGGGGACTGAAGCGCTAACAGTTATGTCTGGAGACGCGCAGCGTCATCATGAGTCTGGCTTTTCTGGCCTTAAACTCTTCCATGAGGGACCGGAATGGTAGGACGAGCTTGCTCTGCTTGCAATACAATGCGACAGTCGTGAGGCAAGTGGGTACTTCAAGCCACTTTCTCATGTATCTGCTTGTCTTGCTCTCAATGGCGCTCACTGTGGTCGCGCTGATATCATATATCAGCAGCGGCCACAGGAGTTTCGGTATAAGCATAAACTTGAGCACCCAGATCTTGAACTTGCCTATCAGCCTGGTCTTATCTGTGGTATTCAGGCCGTTCATCAGCATTATTTGTATCTCAACCACCGCGATCCTGTCCATCAGGGTTTAGTCGTACACACGACTGAGAATCTTCACAGGTTCCTCCATCACTGTGGGAATCGCTTGTCTGGATACCGTGAACCTACTTTCCACTGCCTTACCTTATGATCGACAGGCTTCTCGATTTCTTTGGCTTGAAGCTCATCCTGCACCAGCAAATAACATTTAGTAGTAGTTGACATATTCCATTTTGCGTAATTGCGTGGCATCCTGATTTCTGTGGTGCGCCTCCTGGCTGGTTGCCTCCGTCTTCAGCACCTTTCCTTTGCTAAAGCAGACTGGTCTCACTCGAGTTTAGATGTGTACGCGCACACACGTGTTTGCGCATGCATGTACGTGCATACACATCTAGAGCATACTGTTTATTTTTCGGCACCAGAAACTCAGCCGTTGCCCCTTCTCCTGTTAGTAGAAACAGTTCCGCCACATGAAGGCCAGGAGTTGGACTTTTGCTGCAGAGGTTATGTATTCACGAGCCATTGAGGTATTTAAGCAATGTTGGGTGCTAAAAAATGTTGGGCGCTCACCCCAACACTGCGCCTTGGCTACATACAGCAACATTTGGAACATTTTTATATATATTGTTGATTGTTTCTGATTTTGGATAATTGTCACTCTTTTTCACCGTTATGGAGTCCATTGTAAGGTATGTACACTGTGTCTGTGTTTAGCACGTCTTACGGGAGCTAAATATAAATAATTGTTTGCAATCCATATTGTCTTCTGTGATTGTACTTCTGATTTTTATGCATGTGAGATGATTTAGTTCTTTCCCTGTTTGCTTTTAATTTCCTTGTTTCTTCTACTAGTTTGAGTGTTTCTTCTGTGATACATCTGCATCTTACACTCATTTTAGTAATGTTTTATGTTGATGAGACGAGAATATTTTCCATTCTTTCAAACTGAATTTTAGTGCTGAAATTATTACGGTCTCTATATATTTAAACTTAACATATCATGCTGTAAAAGTCCATAATTTCATCCTCTTATAGTGCAGTTTTTGGTGCATAATTGTGGTATTTCTTTTCTTGGTCCTCATGAAAATAATACTGTTGTGATTGGGTTGTCATCACTGGTTCCTATGGAAATAATACCGTTGTGATTGTGTTGTCACTACAGTCCCAAAAACAATAAAATTCAGTTGTCAACACCAGTATTTTACTGCCCTTGTTGGTGTATTGGCAAGTTTTACATTCAATAGTTAGCCATTGCTCTCCGAACGACTGGCTCCCTCCCATACCAGTACGTTAAAACCTGCTCGTCGCGGTCTGCTGCCAAATCGGTCACTGTTCTTTCGAAACGCGGGTAAGCGGCATTGCTAATTGTGTCCGCAGCACCATCATCATAGAAACCGGCTAGAGCAGTGGTTCTTAACCTTTTTCGGCACATGCACCCCTTCACCATATGTTCAGTATGTCAATCCCCTCTTCGTATTTCCTCCCTATAAATTCTCCCCCACCTCTACATAGTATATGTAAAAATGGAAGCTAAATTTAATAACGCATACTGTAACAAGTCTAGGCGTCGTACATAAAATGTGATTTGCGGGTCTACTTACGTTTATAAAATGAATTTGAGAAGGGCGAGAACAGTAAAGTATGGAAGGAAAAACAATATCAAGTAATCGGTTCTTATATTAACACAATTTGAAATAATCTTAATTCCCTTCCCCATTCCTCCCTGGAAACCCTAAAATGGAGGGGAGGGGAGGGGGATTCCCCATCTGTTGAGAACCACAGGCTAGAGCATATGTCTTTTAACCTTAGAAATTCTGTAGTAATTAAATAAGAATCCACGTATGTTAGCTTTGATCCTCATTGCACATTGAACCATTCAGTCCATAAGTGCTCGGATCCCCTGCTCAGCAAATCCCACATCATGTAGCGGCTAATGACACCAGTTCTGTGTTGGTTTATCAATCTTCTTTGGCTTAATGCGTAGTGTTCTTGTTTGGCCACCCCTGCTGTTCTCGCAGTCTGGTCATGGTTGTAGATTCACAGTCATCACTTGGTTCATGCAAGAGCCTTACTTCTCGTATCCTAGTCCTGTTGCAAAAACAAGAACACTTACAAGATAACTTTAAAAAGCATTGTGACATAAATCAACTTTAAAAAAGAGCCTGGCAACATACCTATTATCTAATTTTTGCTGTTTGGCTGGTAATGCATTCCCAGAATCACCTATTTTTCTTTTTGTCTCTGTAGATGAGCTGATTGGGGGAAAAAAGAAACAAACAATAAAACATTTTCAAATTACATGATCTTTGAGCATAAGCACAATGTACATCATCATCATGTGATGTGCCGATAAATAAAGGTGGTCATGTTTCACTATCTCACACAATCACCAGAGTTATGGATCAGTGGATCAGCTCTTATTTTATTGCTCTTATTTTATTGTTTCAATTATACCATGTGGCCAAGCCACATAGATATTTACTCCTCTGCCTTCCCCTTTTCTTTTCCCCCTCAATCCTGCCAGTTGTCACCAAGTTCTCCAGTTTATTTCTTATCATAACATGCCCAAAACATCTTGACAGTCTATGTCTAATTCCTCTGATCAGTTTACGGTTTTCAATTGCTTCTAAAAATTTACAGCAAACAAAAATGCGTACAGGAAGTTGTATGGATCTATCGCCCAGGTTATGCAAGGGTTCAAGAACACGAGAGTTGATATAATCATGTACCCTGTCAACCCAAGCAGGTGTTCATGACTCTCCACACAGCTCAGTCCTTGGTGTTGCAGATCAACCCTGATGATACTTTCAAGAACTACTTAACCCCACACATATCATAGAAGACCTCACTTTTGTGCCTAAAAGTCATGGACAACAAGAACCAAATTTCATAACTGCAGAAGTCAAACAGTTAAACAGAAAAGTCCTAAAAACAAATCGCCGGGTCCAGATGGAATAATCACAGAAGCTGTTCAGGCCTGTGGGAACATGTTAAATGGAGTTAAATGGCTAACAAGACTTTTTAATGTAGCATGGGAAGAAAGAAAAGTCCCAGATGATTGGCAACAGTAAATAATAGTACCAATATGGGAAAAGAAAGGCAATATGAGAGAATGTGAAACATAAAGAAGTATATCACTCCTGAGCCATATGGGGAAAATGTACGCAAAACTATTGGAACAAAGAGCTAGACCCATAATTGAACAACAGTTAGGCAAAGTACAATTCAGTTTTCGGAAAGGTAAAAGTTGCACTGTTTACACTTAGATAAATATGTGAAAAAACTATCGAATATAGTGATCAGAAAAAGGCTTCAGAGTCATCATCATCACAACTAGCATAGGCATTCATGGCTCTCCACAGATCTCGGTCTTTGGTTTTCTGGATCAACTCTGTTGCTGCTATTCCTCCGTGCCACCGTCTCAATCCATCCAGCATAATTTCTCTTCGTCTGCCTCTGCCTCTCTTCCCCACGATCTTTCCAGTTGTCACGATGTTCTCCAATGCCTCCCTTCTCATTACATTACCAAAGAAAGTTGTTTGTCTCATTTTTATTGTTGTATATAGTGGTCTAGTTTCATTAGCCTCCTTCAGGCAGTCGTTAGTTTCTCTGGCAGTCTAAGGAATTCTCAACATTCATCTCAGGAACCACATCTCTGTTGCTTCTAATTTCTTCTTAATTTATTCATTTACATTCCAAGATTCACTGCCATACAGCAAAACTGGTTCTACATAGCATTTCAGCACTCTCTTTCTTACATTCAGTGATAGTGACTTATTGCATAAGATACTCTTCATTTTCTGAAATGCGGCTTTTGCCTGCCCTATTCTGCTCCTAATCTCTGTTGTACATCTTCCATCTGATGTTATAAATATCCCTAGGTATCTAATATTATTCACTTGGTTAAGGATATTTCCTTCTATTTCTATGTCACATTTTGGTGTCACCATTTTCTTTGATATCACCATTGTTACTGTTTTCTTGATATTCAAGGAGAGTCCTTTCCTTGCACTCTCTGTTACTACAACGTCTAATAATTGTTGTAGGTCTGTTGATTTATCTGCCACCAATACTGTGTCATCTGCATAGCGTATATTATTTATATTATGACCTTCAACTAGTATTCCTGGCATCTCTTGGATCTCTCTCATTATTACTTCGCTATATAGGGAGAACGAGATCTGGTGACAAGACATATCCCTGTCGTATTCCTAGCTTTATGTGTTCGTAACTACCCTCTTTATTTCCAATTTTAATTGCCTCCACCCAAGGAATATCTCTTTGATAGGTCCAAAAGCAGCTTAAATCATCGAAAGCGGCAACATTTCTTTGATGTTTTGCTGAAAAACTAGTGATTTCTCGCTAACAAACTTGTTTTTACAGTAATGTAAATTCCTCGCCAATTCAGATGACACACAAAGCGTATCCGGATTCGTATGGGAGTGGGTGCAATAAAATAAGTAGCTTAAAAGTCTTCAGGGTCAGCTGCATTGCACCAGGTTTTTATCCCATATGGCTCAGTTTCCTTCCCAGTGCGGAAAGCGTCGCACAAAGCACAAACTCTGTAGCTCCAGCGATGACCCTCGGGAGTCTCCGAAAAAATGCACTCATGAAATGAAGGACGCGGTCTGGAACTGAACATACAACCTTCGGAGCCCGAGTCAGACGGCTTGACCCCTTCACCATGGAGATTCACGAGAGGGGTGCAATGTGTAATATTAGTAAAGACAGAGAATTTACAGAGGCATGGGGTAAATAATTTGTAAATTGACAGGAAAGTAGAAGGAATATATTTCTTACCTTATTTTTCATTTCCTTCTTGTTTCTTCAGTTGCTGGTTAATAATGTGCACACAAGTATTCATGTTAGCTTTTTATATTGAGTTCTTGAAAGCTTCCAAATAGCTGTGCGTTAATGTGTATATGGAGTGACCAGAAATGATACCACAATATAGCCAACATGTTTCCATTTTTAAGGATCTGTTCAGCTGCCTGTGTAGTTTGTTCACATGTACACATGGGTGAAAGACCCGCTTTGAGTCTTTGAGAAAGATTGTCTACTCTGCTGTTTACCGTTCAGAGATGGAACATGATTACCTATTTTGCACTATGAAAATTGTTGTCAGTGTCTCTGTAGTGGGCAATAGATTGATTTGTATGCACGTGTGTTGTCCCCTAATTTGACGTGTTTACTGTCATGTTTCTTATTATGCCACAATATGTCAGTTTCCATCGCAATATTATTCTTCTGTTGGTATTCAATGCGATTAGTGTGTGTGTTTTTTTCCAATACAGTTGTTTGTCATCACTGAAGGCTTGCGGAATTGAAAATTCATCACCGTGGAATACAAACTGTTGCCACTGACATTATGCTGATGCTGTAATATTTAGGGCCTGCAATGTGTCTGAATAGTTGGAGCAAAATATCCCAATAAGTGTGTATGTAAATTAAGGTCTGCGATCTGCTCAGACTTTAATCTGTGTCGGGCGATTTCAGTAGGTTGGTGATTGCTTTCGGTTGCATAAAATTCAATCCAGCCTTTCTCCAATAGTCCTCTTCCTCTTACAACACATGGTCCTCACATTTTTTCCAGTAACTTTTATCAACATTTAATAGAGCGGACTGGGTTAGTATCTTGACGTCAGACAATTTGAATATAGTATTGGCAGCTGCCATCTATCCTTTAATTTAGCCCAACCAAGTTCTATAGGGTTTAAATGAGAATGATGCGGTGGAAGTCTCAAGCACCTGTGGCCATGCTCTTCCATCAACTTGTCGATTTTATTTGATATTTCTTGCTTTTTTGCCCTGTTTTACAAGCAACAACAACTGTAGCTTGAAATATGTTTCAAGAAATGATATATTTTTCCTTCGGAGCTGTATCTTTATTGCTTCCTTTGTGCTCGATGTCATAGGTATTTCGTCTTCTTGGGCATCAACATTGTGATATGATGCATTGTCAATGATTAGACAAGTCGGTCTATCAAGGGATGGAAGTACTGTATTCTCGAGCCAATCTAAACACGAGTCCAGCATTCTGAAGTAAGCCATTATTAGTACTACCATCATAGGCTATGACCAAGCGCTGTCCTTTAGTACTGGGCACATAACGCTTTATCTTTCCATCCACGGATTGCCATTCCTTTTCACTTGTGTGGTGCATATTGATCCACGTCTCATCCAAATACACTATGTCATAATTTTCTTTGCACATTTCCCTTATTTCACGCAGGTATCTGCTTCTCATGGTTCATAAATGTGGTTGCTCGGAAAGGATATTTCTACCTCCCTTGTACTTTCTAAAAGTGAAGCCTAATGTCCATATAATTTTCCACTAAGTAGTTTTGGGTAGCTCTATGTTGTTCTTTCTCAACCAAAACCTAAGTTTTCTTACAGTCACTGTTTCTTTGACATCCATCATTTTTATAATAACTTTTCTTATGACATCCTAGTCAAAGCTGTCTACAATTGCCTTTCTACCTACCATTTGCTTATCGCATGTTGGTTTCATTCCAGATTCTTGCACCCATCAACAATATAACCGTTTACTCAAACCCAATGCATGCACTGTTCTTTTTTCGGGATTTGTAACAGTATGAAACAGTTTCCTGCGATCAGCTTCTTGACAAAAATATGTGTACAACTTCATAGCGATTCTTTGAAGTCAGTGGTGTGCAGAGGGGGGAGGGGTGCGGGGTGCGACGGCCCCAGGCATCCAGCCTGGCAGAGGGGCATCTAATTAGGGAGAGGAGGCAGCACAGTGCAGTGGGAGGGGAGGAAGAATGAATTAGGGAAAGAACAATAAAGGGGCATTCAATCAAGGGGTTGGCCCCGGGCATCAAAGAACCTCTGCACGCCACTGTTTGAAGTGTACACAATTTCACTTTTAATCCCATTGAACAATATTCACACATTCAAATATTAGCTATGAATATTATATTAATGGTAAGATTTATTTATATATTTATTTATCTAATCATGTTTCATGAAAGAACCCACATCTCTCTCTGCACCTCCCATATAAATGCACGCAGTCTGTGCCAAAATGAAAACCGTGAGACAATTTCAAAAAAAGCATGGATGTGTCTTGGTGAAGCTGTAATACTTTTAAAATGATGGACTTCAATCTCAGAGCTGTAAATTATATACCGCATATAAACAAACATTGAAATCTGATGTACAATCTCCAGAACAAACATTTTTTTGTCGGGTGGACATAATGATAAGCTAAATCTCATCATTTTCCCTCAGTTGGTTACTGAGATATTGAATTTTATATTGGGGCAAAAACAAAGTAAACACACTATAGGACAAACCAGCATAAAGATGCTGTTGGAGTAAAGTGTCCCCAAAGGAGGGGTTCTTTCACCAACATTATTCCTAGCATATATAAATGACATCACGGAAAGTCTATGACATTCCTGGAGATTCAATGAGTTAACTCCTGGTGACGTGGATCCTAGTACACCAGAGAGATTACACCATCGAACAATAGACTAATGTCTTATAGACACCAGACTGTGGTCGGTTTTGTATGACCGCCCATAACACCAGGTAGAATTTTCCCTTCATCTCGTCCATCACGTATCAAGTACGCTTAATAATACCACTACTTCAGGAATAGCAAGTGACTGAGTTGATAAGGATGTTTCTCCTGGAGATTTCAATTGTGCTCACTTTCTCAGCAGCTTGATCAGGGCTACCGACAAGATTACACAACTGAAGAATAAATCCAGATGTCGAATCGACACTGGACATTAGCCGGTACGAATACTGACTTTAACCGAGAGTTTTTTAATGTGGTGTCTTTGTGGGTGCCCTATGAATTTACCATCAGTGCTCACCAACTTCACCCTCAGTATTGCAAGCATGTTATGGGGAGAAGAGAATATAAGGAATTGTTATTTTATGTGATGTGGTGACATTAAAAATGTTGTAGTTACAACAATATTCCCCCTCTCTCACCCATGCCAGCAATTAATTTTGGAGATGGAGTAGGCCCCATATTCATTTACTGGATCAAGTGTCCTAATTTCAGGGACAAAAATGAATTTCCCCCTGTAATAGCTGTCTCAGTTATATTAAAATAATTTGTGTTCTCTGGTGTTTCAGGTACCTTAATTTTTGGATACATATATTGAACAACCAGCATGCACAAAATTATACAACATTATTGACAAGCTAATAAATCATTTCATACTGAGAACTTAAATATCATGGATACAGCATTTATGTTGACCCATAAGATGTTTATACATCATTTTCAGTCTGCTACGTTGAATTCCTAACTGATATATTCAAACAGTGATACATGCAATATTATCACTATTATTGAAATCAACCCTTCTAGAGATTTATTGTGGGTTTACATGTCTGGACAGTTGCCCTCATATAAGAGACAGGGTCCATTAAACAACACCATAAAACCTCAAGAATTGGGTCTGATTTGCGAGAGGTCACCCCGGATTTTAATACCAACATAGAGATCCCAAAAGTGAGTCTTATGCAGGGTATACCCAAAGTTTGTATCCCGTCATCAGGGCAACAGGTATGTGAGCCCCTAGCAGGTTATTACCAGGGTTTAAATCCGAGACGAGTGTTCTTTTTCCCAGGGTTTATAGCCCGGAAAGAGCAACCCAGTTATGTGACCAGGTTTTCCCAAGGTTTATATCCCGGAAAGAGCCTACCCAGTTATGTGACATGTTAGATTGATGACAGAGGACCTAGTTAGTAGTGTTCTCTGAAAATATATCTTGAATAATAAATATACAAGATAAAGGCTATGATTTAGCACGTTTTGTCTAGAGGTCACTCAAATGAGCTAATCATTCCCGCAATAGCCTTTTTGGAGAACCACTTTTCTTTGGCTCAAACCCCCACTGTGAGACCACTATGTATCTACACAGAAATTTATATAAGAAGTAACTAGTTCACCCAAGGCCAGAGAAGATCTGAACTATTAGCCCCTGCACAACTGAGGATCCATCTCACTCATTATACTGTTGACAGTGTGCTGTTCGTCCGTCACATTAGATCTCCTTTCTTTATTTTGTCAGTGTGACCTATATCAGTTTTGTCCAATTGCTTTGGGACTGTAGGATTCAGGGTTTGTAGACAAACTCAACAATAACTGTACATTACATCTGTTGGACAAGACATCTACATGACAGTTTCTTGACAAAAGTGGGACATACATTCACAAGGAATTGTGTACACCAGCCATTGTACAAGACTTACATCATAAGAGATACTTGACAACATCTATACAAGACTTTTCACAATATGTATAATCAACCACAGCACTTAAGACAGTCACCAGAGACAACACTTGACAGCAACTGTACAAGAAATTCACTGGGGACATGTACTTAAAACACTGATTCATTAATTACACAATTTATTGAGCTGATGGTGAGTTGAGTGATGACCATTGTTTCATCCCCTGGCATGTCAACACTTCAATAATTACATTGAAGTTGCATAAAATATGCCACACATGCATGTTGATAAACAAGATACAACACCTCTCCTTTTACTCCACCACCCAATAACTAACTCTCCTCCTCCTCCTCCTCCTCTCTAATATCTAACTACACCATCCCGTTACAGTATCTGTATCTATCATCATTTCCTGTCTCTTGGGAATTTAGGAAATCCTATCCATGGGCAACTCAAGGAAGAAACTACTGTTCTGGGTCTGTTGAATCCTTTTATCATCAGCATTGATGTTGGACAAGCTCCAGTTAGCAGCTTCCCCAGAATAAGCTTCATGGCAGATTCATTCCTCTTGAAGACAAGATTTGGTATGATGATATGGTACTGCATCTCACGGTTGATCAGGCTGTTAGTGAAGGCTGTCACTGGGTACTTCAATAATGACATACATAATGTCCCATACATTGCAGCTACTCACTTAGCCAGATCAACTTCCCTACTGTTCAATCACATTCTTCAAGAATCACTGTGTGAGCATCCGGCTGGATATTTTCTAAGGGTGAGTCTTAGATAAACAAACACTCCAAGTTACCCCACAGTTTTCTATGAATGTAATTCATACTACACGACTTGCTTTTAGTCTCAGTTGACCCTTGACTGACTCAAAGATCACTGTCCAGTTCACCACATTGGTAGTGCTTCAGATTGTGTTATGCTCCCATTTGTGCATTCAGCTGTTAAAGAGCTGAGAGAAAATTCTTCTTAGATTTTCCTGCCTTTTGATAGGGAGTCACTTCTGGATCTAGGACTTCTGGTTAGAGGTCCCAGATGATATATGGAAGGCTTCTCCACCATCTTTTTGTTCTAAGTCGATATACAAAATGGCACAACATCTCTTCACATGTGTTAAAAGATAATGTTATCATACATCAAGATACACAAATTGAGATGGGGAAGGTTAAGGTGGGTGTTGTCCAAGCAAACCTCTCCTAGTTGATGATGTAGTGAATTTCACTGTGATGTACTGTGGTAATCACAAGACCATATGCTGAGACAGGGTAGCTTAACACAATTACAAGCATTTATGTGGTCTAAGTTTCACCATGTTTGAACCACAGTAGACCTGGGCACAAGGAGGACTAGACACAATACAGCAATCATTGTGACATAGCAACATGGGACAGGCATTGTGAAGGGAAATGGAAAATAGGCATTTACAACTGCAATATGCATTATGTATTAACTAATGGCATTTACCCAATTAGCAGACCAGACATCCATTCCAATGGCTGTGATGTTGATGCATGAATGTCCTATTCCATATACACTTACACAGCAATGCCAGACCTCACCCTTTTCACCAGACTTGTCTCACAGGTACATCATCATCATCATCATGTGCTCTTTCCCCACTGAGTAATTTTCATGTCTACTACAGTAGGTAACAGAAGCTCAATAGCATACGCAATTGTTCACATATGCACCAAAGCACATATGTGGAAAACATGTTTAGTCCTTGTAAGCTTGCATGAGCCATACATTATATTCAGCCAACTAAGACACAGGTTCACACACCTATTGTCCTCTTAGGAACTAGTTTATATGAACCTACCAACAGTAGAGGTACCCGTGTAATGATGCAGAGAGAAATGATATTCTCTTGAGCGTAATCTAGCCACCAGGCCATCACATGAACTTTGCAATTCTGGCATGCCATCACGTCCAGCCTACATATTGAGATTGAAGCATCTTTCCTTCTACTAATGTGAGAGGCTACTTATCAAAGCACCAGCTCATTCACTCCAACGTTCTCAGCGTTTTACAAAGGAACTTGTACATGTTTACATCACCCATTCTAATTCAGACTGCCATATGTTAACTCGCGAGAGCAAAGGTACAGTTGATTTAAGAATGAGTCATCCTAGGCATGAAGAATGCACAAGGGGTTTGGGTTTGCGAATTTGCATGAGTGTACTATACATTCATCAAGCATACGCACCCAGTCACAATAAGGGATTGATATGCACTTGGAGTATACAGCGTGAAAGACATGTCAAGGTTGAAGAAGCAGTATCCAGAATACTGGCGCACAGAAGTTAGGTTTTCCACTTTCACATTTTATTCATAAAATACTCTTATATTCTTCTCTTTCGTTCACTAGGCATAATCACAACATTTAAGTATGTTTTAATGTGGTACCTGTTATTCCAGAGAACAATATATTATAGAATCTTTAAGGGCATTTTTGCGTCATCACATCACAAACTAGCGACTGCTCCTGGTGGAATCCCCGCTCAAACTAATTGGATATTCAAATGTGGCCCAGTGAATAGCGTGGGCTGCCACGTACTAGCCAATGAAAAGACAAGCGCATACCGCTACCCTCCCCTAACTCGTTCTGGAACATTCGATCTAATAATAGCCCTTCTATCTGGGATGGTCCCCGTTCAGACTTAAAGTATTTTTATGAATGTGTCGGGCTGGGAATGGGGTTCTGTTCCATCATGTTACACTGTTCACACCTCACACGTCTGCATAGGTCTGTGGTCCTGATTCTACTCTTGTCACTGAGTGATTGTGTTGTGTTGTGTGGTGTGTTATAAATATATAGATTAATAGTATTTTGTCATTAGCTGTATATTTGTTTAGAGATAATCTATACTCTATCTGCTGAGTTACCTCTCTGTAAAATGGCCACTCCTAAACTGACCACGGCAGATATTAAGGCAAAGGGGGAAGAAATGGGATTGTCGGGTTCTGCACTAACAGATTACATACAGGAGGTGGAGAGAGAGTATCGTCAAGCAGAAAAGAAAAGATCGAAAGGCGGAGTTGGAATTGAGAAGGTTGTGTGCCCCGGAAAACCTAAGGTGGAGCCCACCGAACAGGTCGAGGCCGAAGGAGAGACTCCAGACCAGGAAAAACCACCTGTAGTGGAATTGTTAGAAGTTAACAGTCGTCAAGTGGAGTGTTTATACGACACAGGACTGGACGGGGAGGCCGTGATTTCTGCGGATCTGGTACATCCAGAACAATTCACAGGTGAAACCATGGAGATACAGCCTGCACAGAAGAGTGCTGTAGCCATGAAATTGCCCATTGCCAGAGTGGAGATTCGGTCAAGATATGTCACCGGCACCATCAAGGCCGCTGTGTTGACCGATCCCATTTTCCCGTAATCCTCGGTTGCCGGTATCTTCTTCTTCTTCTTCGTTCATCCGGAGTTTTTTTTCGGATGTGACTGCGTTGTGCCTGTTTACAGCAGAGCTGCGTTCTTGCGCCGTTAGGCCGACACATCCGACTTCTGTGGGCATTTGTTGACCGGGTTAACCTTCCCGGGGGTTTCTTAGGACGTTTGACTCTCACTGTTGTGGTGTTATCCCCCATCCCAGCTGGTCCATATAGAACAGCCAAAGATCCTGGTCAGCCCTCAAGGGAAGGCAGGGGCAGACCATGGGCATTCCCCGCCATCCAAGGAGGCTTCCATACTTGCAGAGCCGATACATAGCGCTCTGGTACTGGGCTCACCCAAGGAATCGTCACGTCCTGCACATGGCTGCTTAGCCTCACTTCCGTATATTGGGCCTTCCGTTCACCATAGGCTGTTCTTCCGGAAACCAGAAGTATGCAGTCTGCAGATGACATCCACACAGTGAGCTTTCGATTCGGACTTTCCACGTAATGGATTTGCTATCCAAGCAATATTCCATTTCATGCCACTAGGACACTTTTCCACCTTTTATGAAGCCCACACAATGGGCTTTTGATTCGGACTTTCCACGTAATGGATTTGCTATCCAAGCAATATTCCATTTCGTGCCATTAGGACACTTTTCCACCTTGGTTGCCGGTATGTCTTTCTGGGAATTCCCAGGGAGCCAATCCATATGGGAGCAATACAGAGTCGCTCTCAGACGAGAACGGATGAGGCAGAAGCAAATGTGACTAACCCACTGCCAGGGGAGTTGCGAACTGCCCAGAGTGAGGATGCTACTCTACGTCGTTGCTACAAAAAGCTGCAGAAAAGTGCTGATCCACCCAAACGGGGGCAGTACTATATGAAGAATAGGATACTCTACAGGAGAGCCGGAAGGGGAGACAACCTACATGGTCAGTTGGTGGTCCCAAAGGCCCATCGTTCCCAGATTCTTCATATGGGGCATACCATCTCATTCAGTTGGATTATGGGTATTGCCGCCACAATGCAGCGAATTTCCTGCCATTACTATTGGCCGGGAATGACAGGTGATGTGCGTCGGTATGTGAAGTCATGCCCTGAGTGCCAGAGGGTGGCACCGAAACACTGGACAGCGCCGGTGGTCTTGGGTGAAATGCCCATCATGAACTCTCCTTTCGAGAGGGTAGCCATCGATATTGTGGGTCCACTTCCTAGGACTAGGAAGAGGAACATGTACATACTCACCATGGTGGATTGCTGTACAATGTAGGGTGAAGCCATACCGTTGACCACGATTGACTCGAAACGAGTGGCGGACGCACTGATGGAGGCCTTTACAAGATTAGGCTTTCCTGATCAAATACTGACGGACAATGGGTCCCAGTTTTGTGGAAAACTTATGGAGGAGGTATTTAGGGTATTCCACTCTAACCATATCCATACCAGCCCTTACCACCCTCAAGCCAATGGACAAGTAGAGCGTTTCAACGGCACGTTGATGACCATGCTCAGGAAACTATCGCAGGAAAAACCTGATGGGTGGGATGAATATATCCCAGCAGCCCTCTTGCCTATCGGGAAGTTCCTCATGGCTTAACAGGACTACCACCCGCTACGTTGCTGTTTGGTCGTCCAATCAAAGGACCGTTGGAAGCCATGTTGAGGAGTTGGACTGAAGAGGGGGCGTCAGAAGAAGTGATCTCTTCTTACAAATATGTGGAGGAACTGATAGAAAAACTTCACAAGGGATGGATTCTGGCTAATCAAAACTTGAAAAAGGCCAGAAAAAGACATGCGGCTTACTACAACCGTAGGTCTAAAGACAAATCTCTAGAGGTGGGAGACAAAGTATTGTTGCTACTCCCAACGGGAAACAACAAACTGGAGATAGGTTGGCAAGGACCATTTCCCGTGGAAAGGGTGATATCCAGAACGAACTATCAGATCCGGATCCGGGGAAAGTCGAAGATTTTCCATATCAATCTCTTGCGGAAATACGAAGAGAGACCAGGAGAAAAAGCAGCTCTCCTCCTGGCAATGGCAGTTGCAGTGGAGACAGAAGTGGGAACCAACGAGGGCAGGGAATATCCCCTGGTACACCAGGAAACCTACAAGGATGTACAGGTGAACCCTGATCTGACTTCCAAGGAGAGGGAAAAGATAATCCAGGTTCTCGAGTCTCATAAGGAGATACTGACTGATAAACCAGGACGAACGAGGTTGGTGGATTTCGAGATGACTTTGACCACTCAAGAGCCTGATCGCCAAAAGGTTTACCCAGTGCCATTCTCTAAAGAAAAAAGAGAAAATAAAAGAACATTACCCAAGCATCAATTGGACCCATGCATATACAGATGGATCAGCCAAAGATTCAATTAAAAATGGAGGAGGAGGAATTCTCCTTAATTTAAAAAATGGAGTGATAAAAACACAATCAGTGGCAACTGGAAAATTTTCAAGTAACTTCAAAGCGGAGGTAGAGGCTTTGAAAACTGCAGCAGAAATGCTCTTGGTGGAGGAAAATAAAGAGAAGCAAATAGCTATCTTCACAGATGCAAAGTCAGCTGTCTCAATACTGAAGAGCAAAAACAGCACATAACTAGCTGACCTAAGAGCAGCACTCCATGGTCTATGCCAGAAATCCAAAAAAGTTGTAATACAGTGGATCCCATCACATTGCAGTATACCTGGAAATGAAGAGGCTGACAGACTAGCAAAAGAGGGTGGACGATTACGACAGCCTGACATTGACATAACCTATAATGAGGCAAAAAGGTTTATAAAAAGCACTTATAGAATCAAATGGGAATCAGAGCATCCAGGCCATCAGAAGGATGATGCATATTACAAACTCGACCGAAGAGAACAAGTAGCAATCTTCAGACTCCGCACAGGACATAACAGGCTGAAACACCACTTGTTCAATAAACTAAAGATAGGAGATACCGATGAATGTAATTGTGGAACTGGTAAAATGACAGCTAAACATTTGCTGCAGGAGTGCCCAATATATGCAGAACAGAGAAAGTTATTTTGGCCCACGCCTGCTTCATTTGAGGACAAGCTCTATGGAGATATCAACAAGCTCAAGTTGACTACAGCTTACTTTAACTACATTCAGGTTGACATCTAAAGGTGCATGAAGATGTATTTAGACTGCCACACTTCATACCACAGGTATGTCGATTACAAAAGCGTCCCAGAGGCATGAAATTGAATATTGCTTGGATAGCACATCCATTACGTGGAAAGTCCGAATCAAAAGCTCACTGTGTGGGCTTCGTAAATGGTGGAAAAAGTGTCCTAGTGACACAAAATGGAATATTGCTTGGATAGCAAATCCATTACGTGAAAAGTCCGAATCGAAAGCTCACTGTGTGGGCTTCATAAAAGGTGGAAAAAGTGTCCTAGTGGCACGAAATGGAATATTGCTTGGATAGCAAATCCATTATGTGGAAAGTCTTAATCGAAAGCTCACTATGTGGATGTCATCTGCAGACTGCATTTTTCTGGTTTCCGGAGGAACAACCTATGGTGAACGGAAGGCCCAATATACGGAAGTTAGGCTAAGCAGCCATGTGCAATACGTGACGATTCCTTGGGTGAGCCCTGTACCAGAGCGCTGTGTGATGGCTCTGCAAGTATGGAAGCCTCCTTGGATGGCGGGGAATGCCCATTGTCTGCCCCTTCCTTCCATTGAGGGTTGACCAGGATGTCTGTCAGAATCTGGAATGAGATGCAGGAACATCGTTACGCCCGCCAGGCGAATAATTCCCAACTGGGATGCAGGGACATCGTTACGCCCGCCAGGTGAGTATTAGTCACCTGCCTACAGGTTGCTGGCTGACGCAATAGCCAGCGGTCAGGCAAGGACAACGCAAGACGCACGCAGGCCTCGTGAAGCGAATCCACAGAGGGCAAGCGCGTTGCGAGAAACAGACAGACAGCTTGGGGTAATCGGACCAGACAGGACGTATAGAGAGAGAAAGGCTTGTGTAGTTCTGTGCCCGAAAGTCGAGTGCTTGTGCATCTTGTGAGATAGACTGTAAGCTGTGGGTTGTCTGTAAGTGTATTGATGTACCATATATGTAATGTAATGATTATCACATGCCAAACTAGATCGTATTGCATGTGATCGGTAAATAAATCCATTGAACTTCTTGTCGTTGTGTCTCAAGTCCAATCATGTTGTACTTGTACTTGTCTCACATGTGTTAGGGATAACGAGCCAAGTCTAAGACTCTGACATGTGTGAACGTGGTGGCATCATCCGGCTTTAAATGAACGTGAATAACGCGTCCTCATTGAACGATTGAAATTTATTTAAGATTGGACCTAGATTTGTGAACGTGACTTTCGTCCAGAGTTAATGTACATTTAAATGTCTTCTTCTTCTTCTTCTTCGTTCATCCGGAGTTTTTTTTTCGGATGTGATTGCGTTGTGCCTGTTTACAGCAGAGCTGCGTTCTTGCGCCGTTAGGCCGACACATCCGACTTCTGCGGGCATTTGTTGACCGGGTTAACCTTCCCGGGGGTTTCTTAGGACGTTTGACTCTCACTGTTGTGGTGTTATCCCCCATCCCAGCTGGTCCATATAGAACAGCCAAAGATCCTGGTCAGCCCTCAAGGGAAGGCAGGGGCAGACCATGGGCATTCCCCGCCATCCAAGGAGGCTTCCATAATTGCAGAGCCGATACATAGCGCTCTGGTACTGGGCTCACCCAAGGAATCGTCACGTCCTGCACATGGCTGCTTAGCCTCACTTCCGTATATTGGGCCTTCCGTTCACCATAGGCTGTTCTTCCGGAAACCAGAAGTATGCAGTCTGCAGATGACATCCACACAGTGAGCTTTCGATTCGGACTTTCCATGTAATGGATTTGCTATCCAAGCAATATTCCATTTCGTGCCACTAGGACACTTTTCCACCTTTTATGAAGTCCACACAGTGGGCTTTAGATACGGACTTTCCACGTAATGGATTTGCTATCCAAGCAATATTCCATTTCATGCCACTAGGACAATTTTCCACCTTTTATGAAGCCCACACAATGGGCTTTTGATTCGGACTTTCCACGTAATGGATTTGCTATCCAAGCAATATTCCATTTCGTGCCACTAGGACACTTTTCCACCTTTTATGAAGCCCACAGAGCGAGCTTTCGATTTGGACTTTCCACATAATGGATTTGCTATCCAAGCAATATTCCATTTCATGCCTCTGGGTCTTCATGCACCTTTAAATGTCAACCTGTATGTAGTTAAAGTAAGCTGCGGTCAACTTGAGCTTGTTGATATCTCCATAGAGGTCCTCAAATGGAGCAGGTGTGGGCCAAAATATCTTTCTCTGTTCTGCATACGTTGGGCAATCCTGCAGCAAATGTTTTGCTGTCATTTTTCCAGTTCTACAATTACATTCATCGGTATCTCCTATCTTTAGTTTATTGAACAAGTGGTATTTCAGCCTGTTATGTCCTGTGCGGAGTCTGAAGATTGCTACTTGTTCTCTTCGGTCGAGTTTGTAATATGCATCATCCTTCTGATGGCCTGGATGCTCAGATTCCCATTTGGTTCTATAAGTGCTTTTTATCAACCTCTTTGCCTCATTATAGGTTATGTCTATGTCAGGCTGTGGTAGTCGTCCGCCCTCTTTTGCCAGTCTGTCAGCCTCTTCGTTTCCAGGTATACTGCAATGTGATGGGATCCACTGTATTACAACTTTTTTGGATTTCTGGCATAGACCATGGAGTGCTGCTCTTAGCTCAGTTAGTTCTGTGCTGTTATTGCTCTTGAGTATTGAGACAGCTGACTTTGCATCTGTGAAGATAGCTATTTGCTTCTCTTTATTTTCCCCCATCAGGAGCATTTCTGCTGCAGTTTTCAAAGCCTCTACCTCCGCTTTGAAGTTACTTGAAAATTTTCCAGTTGCCATTGAATGTGTTTTTTTTTTTATCCAAAATTTTTTAAAA
>JACEFZ010026154.1:155000-173781 GCA_014155875.1 Cepaea nemoralis | reverse complement strand
CACGAACGCTCTCACATGTACACTTAATGTCACTATTGATACACATACACACACACTCTCTCTCTCTATCTCTCTCTCTCTCTCACATGTACACTTAGAGCTGCTATTGATACGCGAACTCTCTCACGTGTACACTTAATGCCACTATTGATACACGAACGCTCTCACATGTACACTTAATGTCACTATTGATACACATACACACACACTCTCTCTCTCTATCTCTCTCTCTCTCTCACGTGTACACTTAGAGCTGCTATTGATACACGAGCTCTCTCACGTGTACACTTAATGCCACTATTGATACACGAACGCTCTCACATGTACACTTAATGTCACTATTGATACACATACACACACACTCTCTCTCTCTATCTCTCTCTCTCTCTCTCACATGTACACTTAGAGCTGCTATTGATACGCGAACTCTCTCATACGTACATTTAATGCCACTACTGATAGACGAACGCGCTCACCTGTACACTTAGTGCTGCTACTGATACACGAACGCTCTCACGTGAACACTTAGTGCTGCTATTGATACACGAGCTCTCTCACGTGTACACTTAATGCCACTATTGATACACATACACACACACTCTCTCTCTCTATCTCTCTCTCTCTCTCACATGTACACTTAGAGCTGCTATTGATACGCGAACTCTCTCACGTGTACACTTAATGCCACTATTGATACACGAACGCTCTCACATGTACACTTAATGTCACTATTGATACACATACACACACACTCTCTCTCTCTATCTCTCTCTCTCTCTCACGTGTACACTTAGTGCTGCTATTGATACACGAACTCTCTCACGTGTACACTTAATGCCAATATTGATACACGAACTCTCTCACGTGTACACTTAGTGCTGCTATTGATACACGAACTCTCTCACGTGTACACTTAGTGCTGCTATTGATACACATACACACACACTCTCTCTCTCTATCTCTCTCTCTCTCTCACATGTACACTTAGAGCTGCTATTGATACGCGAACTCTCTCACGTGTACACTTAATGCCACTATTGATACACGAACGCTCTCACATGTACACTTAATGTCACTATTGATACACATACACACACACTCTCTCTCTCTCTATCTCTCTCTCTCTCTCACATGTACACTTAGAGCTGCTATTGATACGCGAACTCTCTCATACGTACATTTAATGCCACTACTGATAGACGAACGCGCTCACCTGTACACTTAGTGCTGCTACTGATACACGAACGCTCTCACGTGAACACTTAGTGCTGCTATTGATACACGAGCTCTCTCACGTGTACACTTAATGCCACTATTGATACACGAATACTCTCACATGTACACTTAGTGCCACCACTGATATACGAACTCTCTCATGTGTAAACTGAGTGCTGCTATTGATACAAAAATACTCTCAAGTGTACACTTAGGGCTGCTATTGATACATAAACACTTTCATGAGTACACTTAGTGTCACTACTGATACACGAACGCTCTCACGTATACAGTTAGTGCCACTACAGATACACGAACTCACTAGCTTGTACACTTAATGCTGTTACTGATACACAAACTCTCTCACGTGTACACTTAATGTTACTACTGATACACAAACTCTCTCACGTTTACATTTAATGCCACTATTGATACACGAGCCCTCTCACGTGTACACTTAATGCCACTATTGATATACGAACTCTCTAATGTGTAAACTGAGTGCTGCTATTGATACATAAACACTTTCATGAGTACACTTAGTGTCACTACTGATACACGAACGCTCTCACGTATACAGTTAGTGCCACTACAGATACACGAACTCACTAGCTTGTACACTTAATGCTGTTACTGATACACAAAACTCTCTCACGTGTACACTTAATGTTACTACTGATACACAAACTCTCTCACGTTTACATTTAATGCCACTATTGATACACGAACGCTCTCACGTGTACACTTAGTGCTTCTACTGATACTCTCTCTCTCTCTCTCTCTCTTACATGTACACTTAGAGCTGCTATTGATACATGAACTCTCTCACGTGTACACTTAGTGCTGCTACTGATACATACTCTCTCTCTCACATGTACACTTAGAGCTGCTATTGATACACGAACTCTCTCACGTGTACAATTAGTGCTGCTATTGATACACGAACGCTCTCACGTGTACACTTAGTGCTGCTATCGATACACGAACGCTCTCACGTGTACACTTAGTGCAGCTATCGATACACGTACGCTCTCACGTGTACACATAGTGATACCACTGATATACGAACTCTCTCGTGTGTAAACTGAATGCTGCTATTGATACACAAACACTCTCAAGTACTACTGATACACGAACGCTCTCACGTGTACACGTACTGCCACTACTGATAGACGAACGCTCTCACCTGTACACTTAGTGCCACTACTGATACACGAACTCTCTCATGTGTAAACTGAATGCTGCTATTGATACACAAACAATCTCAAGTACTACTGATACACGAACGCTCTCACGTGTATAGTTATTGACACTACTGATACACGAACTCACTAGCTAGTACACTTAGTGCTCTTACTGATAAACAATCTCTCTCACGTGTACACTTAGTGCCATTTCTGATAAACAGACCGATCCCAAGTGTACACTGACAGTAAAGTCATTCAGCAGCCAGCAAGTCAAGACATATGAAATTCATTTCAATGCCAGGTCTGTCCACAAAAAATTACAACTGCATAGAAACAACTCAAACGCTATTTGATAAAAGGAAAAATATATTATTGAATACTTCTTTGTCATTCGTGTAGCTGCTCATCTTCTTCTTCGGCAATATTATTGACGTCTTCTTCTTCTTCTTCTTCTTCTTCTTCTTCTTCTTCTTCTTCTTCTTCTTCTTCTTCTTCTTCTTCTTCTTCTTCTTCTTCTTCTTCTTCTTCTTCTTCTTCTTCTTCTTCTTCTTCTTCTCCTCTCTTCTCTCCTCTCCTTCTCCTCTTCTTCTTCTTCTTCTTCTTCTTCTTCTTCTTCTTCTTCTTCTTCTTCTTCTTCTTCTTCTTCTTCTTCTTCTTCTTCTTCTTCTTCTTCTTCTTCTCCTCTCTTCCGCAGCTTCATCATTACAGTCATCTTCTTCTTATTATTATTCTTGTCTCTCTTCCTCTTGTCCTCGTTCTCCTCTTCATTTATCCACTTCTTCCGCTGCCATTTTTTTTTCTTGTATATCAGTCGCTAGCACAAATGAATTCCAATTTTTCTCTTGCTCTGGGACTTCTAATTGAGAACAGCCCCCTAGCCACCTATGCCAAGGCCTTGCAAGTCAGCCCCTGATTGCCTATTTGTTGGCTGGTTTCTTATTCGAACGAACGAAAAATATTTTCTAGGGGTCATAAACTGGGCATGCTGGAACGTCTTGTATTCAGCCCTTCCATTCACTCATTATTCGTACATCAATTATTTACTGTGAATGTTACATTCGCATAGACATATAAAAAGGAAAAAAACACTATGAATTGAAAAATACTAACGTGAATGTGAACATTTTTTAAAGTTGTAAAAATAATTGTGTCATAAATGAACAAAAATATCAATGTTCAGGCAAGTAATTTATGTTATTCCCAGTTGTCAGGTATAAATATATGTGTCAATTATTTATTTATGTCTTGTCATTGTCGTCGTTATTCCTATCTAAAGACAAGTAGCTCCCAATGACAGAGAGTGTGCAGTCAATAATGTTATATTATAAGCTGTCTTTGAGTAGATTTATGTTAAGTGTCGATTTGTTTCTACCAAGTCGTGTGTTCTTGGTACTCAGTAGTAAGTTGTAACATACCTGACAAAACATCCATGCATTAGAAAACCACACATTAATCTTTCCTTCTTGTAATTGCTGTTGATCATAATCCTCGTATTTCTCCCCTTATTTCGGCTCGCTTTGCTTCTTCTGATTCCTCTCTTTGTTGTTAATAGTCTTTGTTTTCGTGTTTGCTTGTTCTTGTGTTCTAATTCTTGTTCTTCTTGTTCTTGTTCCACTAGTTCAAATATCTATTCGCTAATTGTCAGTCTTTCTGTGTAGTAAAACAAACATCTAGTCTTTAATGGCCAGTATGTGTGTGTAGTCCAACAAACAATTAGTCTCTAATGGTCAGTCTTTCTTTGTAGTCAAACACATATATAGTCGCTAATGGTGAATCTTTGTTTATAGTCCAAATAACATCTAGTCTTTAATGGTCAGTATGTGTTTGTAGTCAATCAAACATCTAGTGGCTAATGGTCAGTCTTTGTTTATAGTCAAACGAACATCTAGTCGTTAATTGTCAGTATGTGTCTGTAGTCCTAACAAACATCTAGTCTCTAATGATAAGTTTTTGTTTGTAGTCCAACAAACATCTTAACAACAGTTCTGACGACACCAAATTAAGTAACCATGTCCTTGAAAAAGTCAACAGCTTCACATACCTAGGAAGCAAAATGACATCTACAGGGAACTCAACACCAAAAATATTATATAGAATCCCACTGGCATCTGGTGCCTTCAATAAACTGTCAAACATCTGGAAGTCAAAGTCACTCAGCCAACATACGAAACTTAAAATCTTCAATTCTTGTGTGATTCCAGTGCTAACGTATAGATGTGAGAGTTGGAAATCAACGGTAGCTTTAGATTAAAAAAAATAGACAATTTTGAGAACAAATGTCTTAGAAGAATTCTAAACATCCAGTGGACAGATTTCAAAACCAATGCGCAAATAAGACAAGAGACTAAGCAAGATATTGTATCCAATTTTATAAGAAAACGCCGTTGGAACTACAACGGCCATGTACTCAGAATGGACAAGACAAGACTCCCCTATCAAGCCATCATATGGTCACCAATAGGGAAAAGAAAACGGGGAAGACCAAGAGAGACCCTGCGTAGAACCAACATCAGAGAATACTCATTCAACGGACCAAGTGAACATCCAAGATCTACAACAGGTGGCAGCGAACCGCCAGACATGGATGAGCCATGGACTTCTGCCCTATGCGCCGACTTAGGCTCAAGAGGAAAGACTAACTACCTAACTAAATATCTAGGCTCTAATGCTCTGTTTTTGTTTGTAAGTCCAACAAACATCTAGTCGCTAATAGTCAGTATGCGTTTGTAATACTACAAACAAACAGTCTCTAATGGTCAGTCTTTGAAGGAGTCCAACAAACATATAATCACTAAGGGTCAGTCTTTGGTGTGGGTCCAACAACATATAGTCAGGAAGGATCATCGTCTATTGGGCGTTCAACAAAAATATAGTCACTAAGAATCAGTATTTGGTTGGACTCCAACAATCATGTGTCGCTGATGGTCGGTATTTGGTGTTCGTCCGCCAAACATCTCATCAGAAATTTACAGATTACTATTGAGTGTCTAACATGCAGACAAACAAGGTGGACATCAGGCCTGGAGTTGTGGCGACCTGCCTCTCCAGCATTGAAACGCTAACGTGGATGCCTGTCTTCTATCGTTGACCTAGCTGGTCTCTTCTTTCGAATCAAGTACATGACTGTCAGAAGGAAAAGCACGGCCAGAAACGCCCCAATGATGAACTCGATGTATGAGCTTCTGCCAGCGGATGATGTCGTCGCAACCGAGGCTGTAAAGCACACACAGAACAACAGTCCACCATGTTACTATATAACCGTACAGGAAACTCAAGAACTAATTCTGCTTATCAAACATGAACAAGATTAAACCAAGCAAGTAATAACCCCTATAACTATATAACTGTACAGGCAACTCAATAACTAATTCGGCTTTTCAAAGATGATGAGATTAAACCAAGCAAGTAATAACCCGGTCACAATAGGTAAAACCCCACTTCAAGAGACGGAATCATACACCTGTTTGAAAAACATGTCGACATAAACTGGGGAACGGTTAGATACATTAAAATAAGAATAATACAAGCACTAGTGATTTGTGGAAATTAAAAGCATTTAAACTCAGCACCAAACTGAGAACTGTTAACTCCAATGCTAAATCAGTACAATTGTCTGGGTTAGAAATACAGAGAACAACTTACAGAATTACTAATAAACTACAAACATTCACTCATTTATGCCTGCGCATAATAGTTGGAATAAAATGATATGACAGAATCACCAATGTAGAACAGATGGAGAGAACTAGACAAATCCCAGTGAGTCAAGTGGTGAAAAGAAGAAAAAAACGCTCGCTCAGAATATGACACAGACTGAACGAACAAAGGATAGCAGAAGCAGTGGCTTCAACAGGATTTAACAATATAAATTAAAAACAATTAGGTATAATTAGCTCATGCGATAAGAAGAGACATACTAAACACAGACACAATGTACATACCTTAAAAAGGACACTACATTACACAGGTGAAATCAGAGTGAGAATCATCCAAAACCAGTAAACAATGAATAAATATATAATAATGAAGTAATACAATTTTTTTTTTAAATGTATCATAGGACACAAAGGACGACCCCGACGTTTTGATTCTAAGAATCTTTGTCAAGGACAGGACAACACAAATAGATCTTTTTTTTTAAACGAGAAGAGAAAAGAAACACAAAATAAAATAAACACAACTACTTGGTTATTATGAGGGAACAGAAATTGTGGTTCAAATCGGTTTAGAAAGGCGCTCTTTTGCTACAAAGTTTACGTATAGTTAGGGCTGATGGAGTGCCAGATAAGATGTGTTTTGCCAAAGAAGTGTAAACAGCCCGATATCTTCTTCCTTCTTCTTTGCGTTCATCGGAGTGGTTTTGAAGATGTGATTGCGGTGTGTCTCGTTAGGCACTCTTGGGTCAAACCCTTAGGCCAACACATCCGACTTTTAGCGTGCATTTTTGACCAGGTTAGCATTCCTGGGAGACTCTCACTTTTGTGGTACCGTCCACCTCCCAGCTGGTCGAGTTGGAACAGTCGATGACTGCACGGTCATCCCTCAAATGAAGGCAGGGACAGTCCATAGCATTTTCCGCCATCCTGGGTGGCTTCCATAATTGCAGAGCCGACACATAACGCTCTGGTGCTGGGCTCACCGAGGGAATCGTCACGTCCTGCCCATGGCTGCTTTAATTCCTCACGTTAATATATTGGGCATTTCGTTCGCCCCGGGCCGTTCCTGCACAAACCAGACAGATCTGCAGATAGTATCCACTCAGCGAGTTTTATGACATGTGCTTGTCCTTGTGCCCGCAGAGCTGTTCCAGGCACGGCGGACATTCGGAAAACTACCTAGTCAGAGCTGTTCCGAACAAGAGTGGCATTCGGAAACTAGGTAATCAGAGCTGTTCCTAGCACGAGAGACATTCGGACGAGACATTTCACTCGGATGTAAATGCGTAGTGCCAATTTGTAGTTTGCCACCCGTAGGACGGCACTTCCGACTTCAGCGGGCATTTTTTAATGAGGTTAACCTTCCTCGGGTTTCGAGGCGCGTTAGACTTATTGTTGTGATGTCGCCCACATCTCAGCTGGTCAAAATAGAACCATCAACGACATCACGGTCAGCCCTCAAGGGAAGGCAGGGGCAGACCATGGGCATTCCCCTCGCTCTCCAAGGAGACCTCCATAATTGCAGAGCCGGCACATATTGCTCTGAGACTGGGCTCACTCAAGGAGTTGCCACGTCCTGCTCATGGCTGCTTTAGTTCCTCACTTCCATGTGTTGGGCATCTCGCTTGCCACTAATCGGTCAAGCACACACCAGGAACGATCAGACTGCGGTCGACATCCACTCGGTAAGCTTCTGCTTTTGACTTCGGTCCACGCAATGGATTCGCTAGCCGTGCGTTCCATTTCGTGTTATTGAGACGTTTTTTGCACTTTTGCCTGCACTCTCTATGTAGTTAGATACAGACAGTTTCAGTAACCATTTCGTTCGACTGGGGTACCTTTCTGCATTTTGGTACTCGCTCACGAAGTAGGCTACATGTGCTGCCGGCTCAGCACCTTACCTCCGTGCAGCAGTTAACGAGAAACGGCCAGGCCCTCTCATCCGGGAATTCTTCATATCCCCCAGCTGAAAGCCTTCGAACAAGTATCAGAAATGGGCATGTAGCGTGCTCAGTATCTCACCTCTATATTTCGGTAGGTGGGTATCGGCCCGGCTCTCACATCCAAGGATTTGTGGCTTAGAGGCGTTCAGCCTAAATCCTCGACAGAGAGTCTTTGGGTATTGCCCGGATCAAGAATTTCTGCCTTAGTAGCAGGTTGTGTCTCTCTTAGTCTGACCCCTATCCCATAAGCTGTCCGATATGTAGTTTTCATCCATCGGCAAGCAGATGGGGTCAATGGGACACGCAAGCTCCCCCACCACGGCAAGGTGGAGACACATGGGGGAGAACAGCCCGATATGAATATATAGATGTGTGTAAACAGTGTGGTATGAATAAATAGATGGAAGACCGCATAGTTATGAACAGTGTAAACAGATTGATATGAATATAATACCTCTTCGACAGGTGTAGGTCTTGTAAGGATCACGTGGAGGCTTTAGTGGTTTAGGCTGGTAGGGGACTTAATGCTTTGAGGGCGATGGCAGCAACAGGGGTAGAGCAGAGGATGCTGTACAGGCTCTTTCAGCAGTTAATAATTTTTCACTGAGTATGTTTTGGAGCTGCTGACAGTATCAAAGAGCCAGCTTGAAAGGTTGGAGCGCATACAAAATGCGGCCTTGCGGGTGATTCTGGGGTGTACAAAGGACACAGCAAGTACACGCATGACCTGCGGTGAGCTGCGTGGTCTCGAGGTATGGTGTCCGCCTCGAGTGCTGGAGGTCCCGGGTTCAAGTCCCGATGAGAACCGGGTTTCTGTTCACGTGGACTTCTAGTAATAAAATTTCCCCTGGTCTCTGGGTAGTGAGATCGGACGCCCGTGTGTATTGTTGCGCACGTAAATAATCCCTTGGCAGCTGGAAATCGAAAAAAATAGTAGCCTAACGGCGCTGACCGCGCAAAATTTCGAGTTAAAAATCTACCCAAAGTATTTCAGGATCCTAGCCGGTGCTTCGGAGTTCGTGCACTGAGCTGAGTTGAGACAGAATCAGGTTTGAGTTAGGAGGAGAACGGAGCACTTATGGGTTACATCCGTGTGCCGTGATGTTGATACATCGACTAAACTAAACTTAACTAAACACCCATGACATTACATCCCAGCGCTACCAACAATGGCTGATAGGCATGGGGATCTTCAGGCCAAATGGTACATGAGAGTTGCTGCAGATAGGGATCTTCAGGCCAAATGGTACCCGAGAGTTTCTGCAGATAGGGATCACACTCTGCATGAAGCCGTATGTATGATCAAGATTCGTAGACTAAAAGGGGGCATAGGCGGAAATATCTATACATCAGGTTTGTGATCTAGAGACCATCACATCGTGAAAAAGAGTGGGCTGAAGTATCGGCAGACAGGACGGACTGGCACAATCTGATATTAACACTGCCTCGTACTAGCTCAAATGCGGAGAATGGGTAGCAGCCGCACAGGGTTTGAGGTGTGCAACTAATCTAGAGTAATACATATCAAAGTGGCATAGTGATGTATACTGATGTTTCAGTGGTAAGAAACAAATGGAGTGGTTAGCATTTAATTGCGAAGGCTAATTGACGATTCTTAAAAAAGGAGAGTGTCAGGCTTATGCGACTACAACGTCCAGCATGAGAATGGAGGTGGAAGCAGTCATAGCGGCATTCCGTTGGTTAGAGGAGACCACTGCAACACAGATTATCTTCATCACGGACTCACGGATTATGCTTAGTAAAGTATAGAAGGAAATGTTTGTGTGGAATTGCTCACGTCGCCTCATAGGTCGAAGATTGTAAGAAATGTGTGGCATTTCTGCCCTCGCCATGCGGGAGTTCGGGGGAATGAATAGGCTAATGGGTTGGCGGGGAATGCACCTCTTCCTTGTCGATCATTTATGAACAAGAGAGAGGTGGCCTCGCGCCTGTGGGACCAGGTGGAGAAAGTGGAGCTACAGATTGAAAACCCTTGTGTGAAAAGGATAAGATTGCGGATGTTCAAGGGGTTCTGGTAGAATCTCAAAACTGAGAGAGAAGACCAAGAGAACTTTCAATGAGATAGCTGTGGGAACGATTAATGGTATGACTCTTCGCTGGCTATTGAACGATGGAACGGAGCAGATATGGAAATGTCCTGAGTGCGGTGATGTCGGTTCTTAGCTCAACTCAACTCAGCTGAACAAATATGATCAGAAATTATATCAGTAAGCAAGGAGGTATAATGGTAGAAATAGTAAGTGACTGACACCGAGTCAGATGGCTTGGCCATGTAACAAGGTTGACCTGAAGCAGCTAGCCCACTGACATAATTGCATGACTAGATAACGGGGAACCAAAGCAATAGGCAACGTATTTGGGTTTTATAGTAAGGGTGATTTTTACAGCAAATGAATATAACCGTCCGTGCTGCAGTATGTACACACGAATCGCACAAGGAGAATATATTAACATTGCATGAGCTTTGTGAACCAGCCAGCATCAAATTCTGCCTAAATCCGAAGAACATTTTAGTTATAACTTAAATAACATTTGAAGTAGCTTCAGTAATAGTAGTAGTGGTTGTCGTCGTCGTCGTCGTCGTCGTCGTCGTCGTAGTAGTAGTAGTAGTAGTAATAGTAGTAGTAGTAGTAGTAGTAGTAGTTGTTGTTGTTGCTGTTGTTGTAGTAGTAGTAGTAGTAGTAGTAGTAGTAGTAGTAGTAGTAGTAGTAGTAGTAGTAGTGGTAGTAGTAGTAGTAGTAGTAGTAGTAGTAGTAGTGGTGGTAGTAGTAGTAGTAGTAGTAGTAGTAGTAGTAGTAGTAGTAGTAGTAGTAGTAGTAGTAGTAGTAGTAGTAGTAGTAGTAGTGGTAGTTGTTGTTTTTGTTGCTGTTGTTGTCAAAGGGGGCTTCAAATGGAAAACTTAAAATTGTGAAACAGATTACAGTAACCATGCCATTGTCTTGTAACCTGTCAATATTGTTGCTATAGATGTCATGAGTCGTAACCACGAGGCATCAGAGTGCAGACGAACACATTGACGTCGTAAGGGCAGTTTAAAGACGATCGCCCCTCTGTTGACATACACCAAAAAAATCAGCGTTCTGTCTTCGTTTTATCATCAGCTAGGTGGTGACACCTATCGAAATTCATTGCCGAATGAAGATACAATAAGGTAATTCATGTCTGTCCGTCCATCAAGTGTATGAGTGAAGTAGGAAGTTTTACAACGGCGTGACTTCTGTGACAGACTGTTCACGAGCGGGTCAGGCACACCAAGTAAAGAGTGATTTGCAGTCACGTATAGTTGCAACCACGTACAGGAAACCCGCCGATTGACTGTGTGTAACATTGCCACACATCATTATATTAGTCAACGTTTAGCACACAGTACCGCAAAGTGTCTGCAAAGTCGGTGCCACGGCAGATTTGAATCAATTATGCATTAATGCTTGTCAAAAACGTTTGCAGTACTTTGAAGCAGACAGTAATGGTTTTCTATCAAGAATTTTCACTGACGATGTGTTCACTAACACGAGCCGGAATCAAAGTGAGAGCTAGCAAGAAATGGCACCATCCATCCTCACCAAAACCAAAGAAGTTTAGGATGAAGCCATCTGCAAGTAAGGCTGACTCTATTTTGGGATGAACGAGGCTGTTTTAGAGCACGACATGCCAAGAGGGAAAATTGTCACCAGAATACGTGTACAGATCTTCTCTGGAATCATCTTCGACTTGCAAATCAAATTCAGACAAGGACTTATGAGCAAAGGTATCCCATTGCTACATGACAATATTTAACCCCATACTGCTCGTGCAACGGTTGGCACCATCGACCACTTTTGATTTCCACATATTTGGACAAGCCATAGAGTGATTGGGAAGAAAGGATTTTCGGTCAATGAAGAGGTAAAGCAGATGGTACGTGAGTGGTTATGCGAGCAAGATAATGTGTTTCTAGAGGATTACAGGCAATTTATCGGAACTTCTTTGAACGCAGCGGTGACTACCTCAAAAAATGATACATGTGGTCTTTATGTTTTCAGAACATATTCACCCAAAAAGAAACATTTAAGGTTTTAATTTGAAGCCCCCTTGTAGTAACATTATTGAACGTGGGCTGAATTTCATACACATGACACAGTGTGTTACCGGCATTCTCACCTTCCTTGCGGGGAGCGCAGTTGGGCCCGATTCCGTCCGCTTGACATCCCGACACGCACGCGCCACTGACATGGTTACATGGGGAAACACTGGGGTCACTAGGAATCTGGCATTTCTGGCTGCAGGCGGTCTTGCAACCCGCACCGAACATTCCCTTGTCACATTCTGGAAGATTCCAAGCAAGCAGTTGTATTTTATTCCCGCAATACATCCCTTCGGACACATAACTAGGTTACCAACAGACAGTATATCACAACAAGCAATGATGTCCAGAACAAATGCAATTAGAAGAAGTGTATTTAGTTGTATATCCTTTATATGAAGTAGCACTCAAAAACAGCATTTGTGTGTGTGTGTGTGTGGGGGGGGGGGGGGGGGGGGTTGTATGATTCCTGCATGTTTGCGTTGCCATTGTTTTCTGAACGACCGTCTCTCATAACATAATATGGAAACGGCCACAAGTCGGTTTGCTTCAAAATCGCCTACATCTGTGTTTCGATAGAGGTACGCGGGATTACGAACTGTATTCGTAATCCCTTCGCTACGAGTCGGCAACCAGGAAGAAGAGGTCGACCATGTAAACGATGGACTGGGGGAATAATAGAGTCCATGGAATCTGTATATATGAAGCCTATAAACGGGCAGTCTTCCGCTGTTTATACTTCACCTAGACATCGCAAGGTACAAGTGGAACAGGATGAGAAGATACCGATGCTGGTGACAAATACTCTCTTCAACACATACGTAATTGGTCTATATATTAAGATCAAGAATTACACAATGATTTAACTGGCAAGTAACCTGCATATTTGCTTTGTCTTAAGGCTTTTATGAATGAACGTGCTACACTTGCAGCTCTCAAATACCTATTCCCTAGTGACGATATTATGAATAAACCTATGAGGCTTCAACAATGAGGTGTTTCAAAGCAACGTTTTCCAGACACAAACCCTTTATAGTTCATTAGCGATTTGCGTGGGGATAACAGATTCTCCATATTCGAACAGTATTATTATAATTATTGTCTGTAGTAGTAAAATAATGGACACATGTCCCGAAGTAGTAATAACCTATGAACAGAATTATTGACTGTAGTAGTAAAATAATGGACAAATGTCCCGAAGTAGTAATCTACTATGAACAGAATTATTGACTGTAGTAGTAAAATAATGAAAATAATTAGCGAAGCAGTTACCTATTCACTTTGGAAAGCGACCAAGCCCAGGCGTCGATCCCGCTCCCTACAGTGCGCATGACTTACCAGCTCAGTCCGCTATCAACTTCGCCAGACTCGGTGATATTATGTGTGACCCATCTATTCACTTCATATTCCGACTCCATAGCAAAGGCGTTATGGACGGGGTTCGTGATCCCGCATACCCACGTTCAAAACACCGCTGCGCGCGATTTGGCAGTAGACCGCGATGCGCTGGTTTTTGTACGAAATGGTATGGATGCCGGTCATTCAGAAAGCAATGGCAAATAACTGAACGTAAACTTGCCAAGGCATCAACGACAGCAATAAATCTGGTGTTGACTGCAAGCGTCCTGTAAAGGACATGCAACTTTCTATCCATTTCATTAGGTATATTTACAAACACACTGACAGACATATGTACACACACTATTGTTCATATTGACATATACAGGGTGTTTATAAAGTCTTACTACACCTTGAACGTAGAACACATTTGAAAAATACGTACTTAACGTAGTCAAAACATGTGCTCCAAGTCTATCTTATAGCAATATGCAGCGAATGACTGTCTGCTGGAGTAATTCTTTACACTCTAAATCAGTGTTTCCCAACGTGGGGCCCACGCCCCACAGGGCGCAATTCGGTTGTTAAGGGGGGCAATACAAAAAATGGAAGAAATCGGCTGGATATACAAAACGGGGAGACTTGAGACTGAAGTTAAATACATTGGAACATAAAATAAAATATCTTTGCAGCAAGGATCTCACTAAATTTAAATAATAAATAATTACTAATAATTAAAATAACATAGAAAAATCGTCCATTAAAATTATTGTGTACTTGAATTGCAGTTCTCCATTATCTACTTCTTCTTCAGCATTCCGAGCCATTGAGGTTCTTTGCTGCAGATACAAGCCGTCTCCATTCGTCATTCTGGTTGACCGTCTCTTGCCAGTCGCTGGTTCCAAGTGTTTGTAGGTCTGTACATGTATTATCTCTCCACCGTCTTCTTGGTCTACCTCGGGGTCTACGGTCATTTATTTCCTGAGTTTAAGCGAGTTTTGTTTCCCTATTATCTTCCATTCTTTCTATATGCCCCAGCCATTGTAGTCTATTAGCCTTCATGTTACCAGTGATTAGCGGGGACTTAAACAGATCATAAATGTCTTTGTTACTTCTTCTTTTCCACTCTCCACTTTATGTATCCCTAATGGGCCCAAAGATGCGTCTTAAGACTTTGTTCTCAAGGGCTTGTAACAAGGCTTCGTCTCCTTTAGTTGTACTCGAAGTTTCAGAGCCATACAGCACAACTGGTCTAATCAGTGTATTGTATATTGTAGTTCTCCATTATATGTTTTGAAAATTTACTTACTGTGTTTGCTCAATAATTTCCTAGTGATTTCTTCCTAAAACCTATCATTCAAGTTTCTTTAGTGAACATTTAAATTTTTAAATATTAAAAATAACGTATATTGGGGGGCGGGGGGGGGGGTGAAAAAGGGGGGGGGCATAAGAAGTTTAGAAAGGCTTGGGTGGGGCATAGCACAAAAAAGATTTGGAAACACTGCTCTAAATAGAGTGGTGTTATCAATGGAAGAAATATGTGTTTTGTTTGAACAGGTGTTTCGAAATGCCGATCGTACCATCCATCCATCATGTGCCATGCCGGAAAGCGTGGGCGGTCATGATTCGCCATTTCACTCGATCACCAGAGTCGTGGATCAGCTCAGTGCTTCTGTCTCGACCATGCCATGTGGCCAAGCCATCCAGGTATTTACTTCTAGATCTTCCCCTTGGTGTGTTCCCTTCGATCTTGCCAGTTATCACAAGTTCTCCAATTCATTTCTTCTCATAACATGCCCAAAAAATTGTGACTGTCTACGTCTAATTTCCCTAATCAATTTACTATTTTCATTTGTCTCCTGTAGTACTTGGTCAATGATGTTTCTGTCTGTCCATGGTATTCTTTGCATTTTCCTCAGAAACCACATTTCCATAGCCATCAGATGATTTCAGCTTGACTGCTCATTGTCCAAGTTTCACATTCATATCGATACACACGGGAATAGCAACAGACATGATACAGAAGGTATTTGACAAATTTGAAGAGACGTGTTCAATGATGTCTTGAAACACGTGGTGGACATTTCCCACACATGTTATAATGAATACTTCATTGGTACTTCCAGCTCAACCAACACAGCGTTATGCAATAGCAGTGTCTATTGTAATTAATTTAATGAATGTCTAGTACCTTTTTGTTATGGCGTCATGTAGTTCATATTACAAATTTGAGCTACATATGCAGTGTAGTGAGACTTTACAAACATCATGTACAAGCACACTGTAGCCAATTTTAAAATATACACGCAGACTGTAGCCAATTTTAAAATATACACGCAGACTGTAGCCAATTTTAAAATATACACGCAGACTGTAGCCAATGTTGACACATACACATAGACTGTAGCCAATGTTGACACATACACATAGACTGTAGCCAATGTTGACACATACACATAGACTGTAGCCAATGTTGACACATACACATAGACTGTAGCCAATGTTTACATATGAAGACAGACTGTAGCCAATGTTGACAGATACACACAGACAGTAGCCAATGTTGACATATACACACAGACTGTAGCCAATGTTGACATATACACACAGACAGTAGCCAATGTTGACATATACACACAGACTGTAGCCAATGTTGGCATATACATACAGACTGTAGCCAATGTTGACATATACACGCAGACTGTAGCCAATGTTGACACATACACACACAGACTGTAGTCAGTGCTGACACATACACAGACTGTAGCCAATGGTGACATAGACACGCAGACTGTAGCCAATGTTGACATATACACGCAGACTGTAGCCAATGTTGACATATACACACACAGACTGTAGTCATTGCTGACACATACACATAGAGTGTAGCCAATGTTGACATATACACAGACTGTAGCCAATGTTGACATAGACACGCAGACTGTAGCCAATGTTGACATACACACGCAGACTGTAGCCAATGTTGACATATACACGCAGACTGTAGCCAATGTTGACATATACACACAGACTGTAGCCAATGTTGACATATACATGTAGACTGTAGCCAATGTTGACATACACACAGACTGTAGCTAATGTTGACACACACACACAGACTGTAGCCAATGTTGACATATAGAAACTCACTGTCTTTGCAGGTCGGCTTCTTGTAGCCATCCACACATCCCTCTGTACAGGCGCCACTTGTCCCTTTACAATGATGGACCCCGAATGGCACCTTGGCACAGAACTGACTGCAGTTACTGGCACAGCTGGGGCCGTAGGTTCCCGGGGGACAAGCCGATGAATCTAGAAAAAGATCAAGGGAATCTTCACGGGAGATCACTTCTAATGATCATCGTGTGGGATTTTTTGTTTTTATTTTGTTTTATTTTTTAAAATTATTATTTATATTTTTTATTGTTTAATTGTTTAAATGATATTTTTTTTTTTTTTTTTTTTTTATTATTTTAAAAATTGTTAATAAAGTTTTGTTTTTTTATTTCACTCGCTCGCTTTGGACTCTTTGAACTCAAGCGTAGTCAATTCACACTATTTATAGTAGTCATGGACTGAATTTTGCGTGCAGATTTCCCTATTAACAGTGTCCCTCGCCAACAGGCGAACCCGCTCCGACTTCAGAGGTACTTATAATTTACGTTAAGGACGACAGGTCAACATTTTAGTCAACTGTCCGGTGTAGGAGTTGAACCCCTAACACCAGCATCAGCACACCGGATGGATAAGAACACGCGATCTTATCCATTCGGCCATGCTGACCTGCGTGTGTTTGTCTTATATGTGGTTAGTATGGCGACAAGGATAATGAGCGGACGAGCTCAGAAACATTTAACGCCAGTGGAACTGCGGTTCTAAGGATAAAGCAAAGAATACCATGAACGGACAAAAACACAAATAAAAAATTCCTAGAAAAATCAAATAGAAAGCGTAGATTTATTCGAGAAATTAGGCGAAGACATTCACGATTTGTTGGGAAAGTTGTGAGGAGAAATACAAGGTAAAAGAGTGACAATTGGCACAATCGTTGGAGCATGAGCAAGTGGAAGACAAAGAGATACATATCTAGATGGCTTGACCACATGGCATAAAGAAACAAGGAACACAGACATGATCCACAACTAAGGCAACTGTGTGAGATGGCGAGACATGACCCTCAACGTTGATCACATGACACATGATCCACAACTAAGGCAACTGTGTGAGATGGCGAGACATGACCCTCAACGTTGATCACATGACACATGATCCACAACTAAGGCAACTGTGTGAGATGGCGAGACATGACCCTCAACGTTGATCACATGACACATGATCCACAACTAAGGCAACTGTGTGAGATGGCGAGACATAACCCTAAACGTTGACCAGCATGACACATGATCCACAACTAAGGCAACTGTGTGAGATGGTGAAACATGACCCTCAACGATAACCAGCATGACACATGGTCCACAACTAAGGCAACTGTGTGAGATGGTGAAACATGACCCTCAACGATGACCAGCATGACACATGATCCACAACTAAGACAATTGTGTGAGATGGCGAGACATGACCCTCAACGTTGATAATATGACACATGATCCACAACTAAGGCAACTGTGTGAGATGGTGACACATGACCCTCAACGATGACCAGCATGACACATGATCCACAACTAAGACAATTGTGTGAGATGGCGAGACATGACCCTCAACGTTGATAATATGACACATGATCCACAACTAAGGCAACTGTGTGAGATGGTGAAACATGACCCTCAACGTTGACCAGCATGAAACATGATCCACAACTAAGGCAACTGTGTGAGATGGTGAAACATGACCCTCAACGTTGACCAGCATGAAACATGATCCACAACTAAGGCAACTGTGTGAGATGGCGAGACATAACCCTAAACGTTGACCAGCATGACACATGATCCACAACTAAGGCAACTGTGTGAGATGGTGAAACATGACCCTCAACGATGACCAGCATGACACATGGTCCACAACTAAGGCAACTGTGTGAGATGGTGAAACATGACCCTCAACGATGACCAGCATGACACATGATCCACAACTAAGACAATTGTGTGAGATGGCGAGACATGACCCTCAACGTTGATAATATGACACATGATCCACAACTAAGGCAACTGTGTGAGATGGTGAAACATGACCCTCAACGATGACCAGCATGACACATGATCCACAACTAAGACAATTGTGTGAGATGGCGAGACATGACCCTCAACGTTGATAATATGACACATGATCCACAACTAAGGCAACTGTGTGAGATGGTGAAACATGACCCTCAACGTTAACCAGCATGAAACATGATCCACA